>APFE030398917.1:81919-124822 GCA_000404065.3 Pinus taeda
ATTAAATAAAATAATATATAACGTGTCCTGTTCCGGGGGTCAGCATGTCCGAATCCGACACCACGAATCTCGAATCCTACGTGTCCCGAATACCCGTGTCAGGTGACTTAAGTTGTCAGTGACATTCAACAAGAGTTTGGAGAATCGCCATGGATCCGCTGCCACCCAGGTCTCCCCGGAGGAAAATCAGTGAGGAAAATCAGTGAATTCGACACCCTTGGCTGAGTTAATAGCCTGACTGGGATGGATTCTTTCGAGGAATTAAATGAAAAAAAAGAGTACCTGAGAGAGTGGTGGCCTCGGCCCTGATTGAGTGCTGAGGTTCTTGAATAAACTTCTAGTTGAGCCTTGCAGCAGTGTGGGAATTGAACCGAGAGATTCTAGGTTCTTCTTCACCATTTTGATCATATGGTCTAGCTTATGGGTGACATCCATGATACATATCTGTGATCGAGGGGTGATTCATGCATTTGCAGTTTGTTACTGGTAACTTTATGATCAAACTAAGTATTTATCTTTGTTATTTTCTTTCCATCTCCGTTTTTGCTTTCTATTTGTTGATGGAATGAACGCTCTATGAATTGAGATGATTGTGTATGAAGTTAGACGTGGATTATGTTTTGAAATTTGAAACCAATGAATACAATCGCTTGAATTTAGTTATGGATAAAATTTATGTACATAAAATAGTTGATGAATCCTTAGTATAAGATGGAATGTGTAGAAATATTGTTATGGTTTTTATGATTGAATGATGTATTTATGGAAGTAATTGGTAAAGATTTGTTTGTCGTTATGCAATTTATATAGATATAAATGAAGGAATTGTATAAGATTCTTCATGGGAATGTATGTATTAAAATGAGATTTATGCTAATGTATAGCATTTAAATTTTGTATTTAGTGGGTATTTAGGATTCAGGAGTCTCATTTACTTAAGAAGATGGGATCATTCGTTACTCAGAAGTTTTGTGGGATCATTTGTTACTGAGAAGTTTTGATGGGTTCTAGGGAGATGATTAAAAGTTGGCCTTATCATTTTGGATAAAGTGATATCTTATAAAGTGATATCTTAATTTAATTGGTAGAATAAGAACTTTAAATCTTATTCTTAATCAAATCCCCATTTATTAAGAATTCCCATTTATCTTTGATGAGTTTTCTGTTTTCCACGTAAATATTCCTATATATTTCTTAAATTTTTACAATTCTATAATCTAATATCTAGACAGGAACAATACCTCTAACCCAAAATATTACAGTATTTATTCTTGGTCAGAAACTATTACCTCAAAACAATAAATTTTAGTATGCACATATTTAGATGGCCAATCCTCTTTGATGTTCATATTTCTTAATGAGCATCTAAAAACTTCTCTGGCAACTTGCCCAGAGGAGCGTATAATTTATTCTTTAAATCTTATTATAGAAGGAGATGAAGTTATTATCATTTGAGAAGATAGATGGAAACGTTTTGGCATGGAGGTTTTGGATTGAGAACCAAATCGTATAGATCAAGTAGTTATATTCCACAAGAATAAAAACCAGATAGCATACTTTTAAGTTCGTGGAATTCCCAAGAAACCTGATGCAGCAGAGTTTCAGGTTTTTTAACGATGGGGAACTAAACTAAATAGACTTTGGTATGATGAATCAAAATTCAGTCAGTATGAAATTTGAAAACCAAAATTATCTGATCTCTTCGGGTTAGTTTTCTCGTAATATAAAATACAAAACCCGCGATTTGAGGTGGAATAGAAATGGTGGGAGGATGTTAAGCTAGGAAATAACAAAATGCCACTAGTAAATAACAATGGGTTTATAGCGTTTTGGAATTTCCTTGTATTTTTTAATTTTTACAAGAAACAAGGGTTTACCGTTACATGCTCTCTATTCCATTTAACTAGCTTTGCTGAAAGATATTTGAGAACATTTGGGACGATGGCCAAGAATAGTAGATAGGTTCATGACACCTCGATTCACTCTATTTACAGTATAAGAAAATATAATTTTGCTGAGCAATTTTGTTTACAGGTTTAAAAGATGAGTTTCGGTATTTTTTAGTTTTTTAAAATTTGTTTTGAAATGCATAAATGGATTGAACACCTTGAAAAACCATTGAAATATTTGGATTGTCCAGAGTTTATAGGTTAAACTTGTGATTTCAATAAATTCTTACTAAATTTCAGGTAAATTTGATCAGAAAATATGATCAAAAAACCTCCAAAACATAGAACAATTAGACTATAACATCAAAAGCACCCATGAATAGCACCATGGGTGGCCACACCAACCCTTAACATGGTTGGATATTTTTAGTGTCTCTTCCCAATACTACTTTATATAATAAAACCCCAAACCCCCAAAACCCTAGAAATCCAATTACAGTGACAAAATTTGACCACCAACCATTTTCTTTGAAAACTTTATATAATAATTTGTTTTAAACGGCCTATAATAATTGACTTTAATTCTTTGGACTCTTTTAGCGAAATTTGACCGCCAATGATCTTCTTTGAAATACTCTTGTTTTTTACGGTATATAATAATACTTCGGAGGGCATTTTCACAATGTTAAAATCACCTTGGATGACGGCCAAATAGGGTAGCTAGGGCTCATCTTTGATAAAACCCTGATTCCCTCACTATAAAAGTATAAGAAAAATATAACTTTGTTGAACAATTCAGGTCGCAGGCCTAAAGGGATGGGGCAGCCGGCTTCAAACGTGGTTCATTGTGCCATATCCACCAAAGGTCTTCTTTGATAGGCATAGGCTTGTATAATGTTTTTTCTTTTTCTTATACGGTCAATAATAATTTACCCTAATTCTTTAGGGCTTTTTCACAATATCAAATTACCTAAGATTTGTCCTGGATTTATCCCTATTTACTCGTCATCAAATCATCTAAATTTTGCATCCAACTTCTTCCCGTGCATTTGAAGATTTTGAACTAAAACAAGCCTGATCACTTTATTTCTTGTGCCTTGACCACAGCCAGCCAGTAACATGGTTCACGACTCCCTGCTCGTTCTTTAATGAAACATAAAAAAAAAAAAAAAAAAAAAAGATTTAATCAAATGGATTCAGACACGTCTGGATTTTTTTTATAAAACACTAAATACAATACAGTTTCTTTCAATCAAATGGATACCTGATAACATATTCAGAAACATCCGAAGTCTCTTTTATAAAGCTTCAGATATAATTTTCAAATTTTGATCCAAGGGAAATTGAAGACGGATTCAAAAGCATCTGAGATTTCTTTCTTAAAGCAACCAATACAATTCCAAAATCATAATCAAATACCTACTTGAAAATGGATCCAAAAGCCCCTGAAATTTTTTTCATAAAAAATATTCAAATGGGTACTTGAAAATGGATTCAGAAAACGCTTTATTACTCCATCTTTGGCCACACTCACCATTCCTTTCTTCCTCAGTAGTGCTTCGTCTTAACGAACTGGATATATATTCTGTGTATATCACATTCATATACAATTCTCTGTGTACCGCCTTCGAGCTATTTCAAATTGGCATCTTTACACAGAATCCAAATCCCTGAACTTGCCCCTTGCTGTTCCCTACCAACCCTCAAAGTGATATTTTTTTCTTGTTCCCCTTTTTAAAAGTCGAAATCTCTGAACAGGCCTAAAACCCTCCCAAGCGCCCGGAGAAAATATTCCCACAAAAGCTATATATGCCACCGCCAGGACGTTGACATTGTTGGAAAGTATTGGACGGTGTATTGATTTTGTGGCTCTTTTGAATGGGACAATAATTATGTCGCTTAGAAAAACTTGAAAAGAATGGTACATTAATATTATAAAATTATTTTATTTAAATTATTAGAAATTGAGAGAATTGCCATGCTTAATTTTAATATTATAATTTTTTCTTAATTTATTAGAAATTGAGAAGAATTACAATAAGTATATGATAGAGATTTTTCCAAGACGTTGAATTTATTGATGTATTTAAAAATGCAATTTTTGCAATTTCATTATCAATTACATAGTTATGTCCATAGGCATGTCTATTTTGAAATAAAATTATTTTCACTTAATGGCGTAGTTTAATTTATAGACAAAATAATTTTTTCGACAATTTTTGTTATTAATTTTCAAAACTGTAAGAAAGAAAGAAAAAAAGAAAGAAAAAAGAAGAAGAAGAAGAAAAGATTTTTAAAAATTTGAGTTTAAGTTGTTTAATCTATAAAATTCGAGTACCCTGAAGGTTTTTCCAGTGTTGAATCTATTTATGCCTTCAAAAATGTATTTTAAACAACAACAAAAATCACAATTTTGCTTGAAATTGTATTTGTCAAGCCAAGAGGTAACTCCTCAAACCAATTGTGTTTATTCATTAGGATTCTTCATTGATATATATACAAGGGAGTGACTCTTGGGTTTCACCTCTCGATGACTCTTCATTTTCCATTATTTATTATTTACATAATCTACAAGTGTTCACCCAATCCCCATGATTAGGTGTCAACATTTCCCCCCTTAATTTGAAGGGATGTTGGTGAGTCCAAGCATCACTCTGAATCTTTCAAGCTTTTCTCTTCCAAGTGCTTTGATGAAGATGTCTGAAATCTGCTCATTAGTGGAACAATGGCATAGATGTATTGACTTAGCCTCAACATGATGTCAAATCAGATGGTATTTTGTATTGATGTGCTTTGTTCGATCATGGAACTTTGGGTTCTTGGTCAACTTTATTGCAGAGATGTTGTCAATCATGAGTGGAGTCGAATGTACTTGTTTTACTTGCAAATCTTCCAGAATTTTCCTGAGCCACACAATTTCCTTTGTTGCCTCAGTTGCTGCCACATATTTTGCCTCTGTTGTGGAATCTGTTGGAACTGATTGTTTGTGTGATCTACAGGAGACAACTCCTGATCCAAAACTCATAGCATAAACAAAAGTAGATACCCCAGTTTCTTTGTCTCCATCGAAGTCTGAATCAAAGTATCCAATCAAGTTGAAGTTGCCCACCTATGTATACTTGAGTTCAAAGTCTTGAGTTCCCTTCAAGTAATTTAGAACTCTTTTTGCAGCGGACCAATGTCCCTCACAAGGCTTTTGTATAAACCTGGAGAGGATTCCAATAGCAAACGAAATGTTTGGTCTAGTAGTAGTCAAGTAGTTGAGACTTCCTACAAACTGTCTATAATTTGTTGCATCCTCAAATTCTTTTCCTTCAATGGATGTGAACTTTAATTTTTGTTCAATTGGACTAGTCAAAGGATTGCACTCAGCCATGCCAAATTTGTTCAACAAATCTGCAATGTACTTCTTTTGAGAGAGGAATATAGATTTCAGATGTTGAGTTACTTCAATACCAAGATAGTAGTGAACATAGCCCAAGTTAGTCATTTCAAATCCTTTCCTCAATTCCTTCTTTATGGATGCAATGTAGCTCTCATTGTTCCCTGTCATCAAAAGATCATCTATATATACCACAAGATATACAACTGTTTTTCCAACTTTCTTGACAAACAAATTTGCATCATCAAGATCAAAATGTTTGAAGTTGAGTTTCATGATGCTCAATTAACTTTTCATACCAGGTTCACAGTACTTGCTTGAGGCCATACAAGGATTTCACAAGTTTGCATACTTTATGTTCATATCCCTTCACAGCAAATCCTTCAGGTTGGGACATGAAAATATTCTCTTTCAGATCTCCATTCAAGAAAGCATTTTCTACATCCATTTGATGGACTTTCCAACTATTCTGAGCTGTTGGGGAAAAGAGTGTCTGGATGGTAGCCCATTTTGTTGTGGGGGCAAAATTATCCTCATAATCAACACCTTCCTTTTGTGCAAAACCTTTTGCCACAAGCCTGGATTTGTGTTTGTCAAGTGAGCCATCAGCTTTATACTTTTTCTTGTAGACCCACTTGTAGCCAATTGGTTTGGTTCTCAATGGAGGATCAACCAACTTCCAAGTGCCATTCTTTATCAAGGCATCATACTCCTTTTGCATCGCCTCTTTCCATTCATCATGAGAAGCGACTTCTTTGAAGGAAGTTGGTTCAACATCTGTAAACAAATTCAGCTCACAATCATAAGGAACATCCATATCAACAGGTGAATCATAATCATCTACATCACCTCCATTTTGTCTGGTTGAATTTCTTGTTCCTCTCTTTCCAACCTCATTAGGATGAACACTTTCAAGTGTCTTTGTCGGCCACTTGGGGGGACCTTTATGAGATGGTCTAAGCTACTCAGTTGATTGAGTTGGGACTAAATCAAGATTGAGTCTCCCAATTTTGTCAATCACATCACTCAAAGTATCATCAGTGGGTGGAGTTTTATGCAGGGGAGAGAGTGCTTTAGACGAAGATTCCACAGATTGATCCAGTATAGGAATCCCCCCTTCAAGATGTGGAATATGATTATCAATTCTTGAAATGATTTTGCATTTCCAAATCTATCAAAGCAATCAAGTTGCCTCTCAACAACATTGTCAGCTTTGGAATATTCAAGAAAGATTACATCTCTAGATACAACAAACTTTTTATTAACTTCATCATAGAGACGATATGCTTTGGAGGTATTTGAATACCCCAAGAAGATACACTTACGATTCCTTGCACTAAGTTTATTTCTATGTACTTTTGGTATAAAGGCATAATAGGTGGAACCAAATACCCTGAGATGCTTTACCGAAGAAATGTGGCCATACCACATTTCATAAGGAGTCTTGTTTCTAATAGCATTAGATGGACATCTATTATTTACATATATAGCACATAGAACTGCATCAGCTCAAAACATCAATTTTACATTCTTGAAAAACATCATGGAATGTATCATATTTAAGATTGTCCTATTCATTCTTTCAGCTACTCTATTCTGTTGGGGATTATAAGGCACAATTGATTTGAGGAGTTACCTCCTGGTCTGACACGTGCAATCATGGCACACATTTTCTATGTGCTCTGGAGTGTGAATCATGAAATGATTGTTTGTTATGCTTTCCTAGAATGCAAGCATCACATTGCTTAAGTTTCCTAGGAATTGTAGGCAAACCAGTAACACCATTTTTCTTCGGCAAACGAAGGTTGTCATAATTCAAGTGTCCAAATCTAGCATGCCATAAAAGACTTGATGGAAATGCACCTTCATTATAATGAGAACTATATGAGAAATTTTGTGCACGAGCAGAGGTACTTTGCAGCTTGAGAAGCCTTTCTTTTTATATCCCCGTCATGACAAGTGAGTGATCTGATGCTTTTCTCACCTCAACCTTGTCATCAAACATATGAATGGAGTGTCCTCGCTGGCAGATGTGGACCAAGGATAACAATTTTCTCCTTGGTTGTGGGAGATATAACACATCATGCAAAAGAAAGTTTGGAAGACCAAGCAATTTGAGCCTGATTGTGCCAAGCCTTGATGGCTTGAGTTTTGATTTGTCTACAAAGTATACTACTCCATCAACATTGTCAGTAAATTCTTCAAAAAAATATATTCTAAAAGTCATGTGGCAATTTGCTTCTGAATCAAGCAACCAATCATTTTTCCAATAAGTGAAGCATTAAACAAGTCTTAATTTACTCCAATATTACAATGTGCCACAACATAGTGAGCAGATTCAAGTGCTTTACCTTTCTCTTTGTCATGTGTTTTACCTTTGGGTTGATTTATTTCTTGCTTAATTCTATCCCAAGGAAACTTGCATGTGGATGCATCATGTGATCCATCTCTATTTCAACGGACGGAATGAAGATCAAACTTTTCTCCTTGAGAGTGGTTGGCCCCCCTGCCTCTGAAATTTCTTCTTCCTCTTCCTCTAGAAGAATCTTGAGCATGATTATTCTTTCTATGTGCAAGAAATACAGCTTCTTCAGAAGACTGAGGAATTGTCTTTTCCCAAAAACTTTCTCTCTCTCAGTAAATTTATTCACAAGGGCGTCTAAGGTAATTTCTTTGACGTTTCCATTTGCTTGCAATGACTCAAGATAATTTGAATAAGTGGGATAAAGTGTCTTGACAAAAGTTATTAGAGGAATGTCTAGTTCAACTTTAGTGACTTTGATATCATGCATAATAGATTTTATTTCTGATGCAAGAGCAAGAGGATCATCATTTTATAATTCAAGGTTGAAAAAATTAATCATCAGTTGAACAACTTCAAGCGCAGAGTGCGAGTCATAGAGTTCCTTCAATTTTTGTAAGGCTTCAAAAGCATTCGAAAATGGTGAAATGTGGTGACCCACCTCTTCATTTACAAATGTTGCAATCAAGGCATAGACCTTGTTCTTCTTATTTTCCCAAATGGTGAATTCCTTGTCTAAGGTAGGCTTTGCTGGTTCATTGTCTCCTTCTCCAACACAAACTCCTTACCACAACTCATTAAAAATGAGAATGTGTTTGATCTTCCATGACCACTCAGGGTAGTTCCTCTTCCTAATGAGAACCACTCCCATAATAGATATCAATGAATGCATTTTAAAATTTGTGTACTGTAAAAAAAAATACTTCTGCTGCCAATAGACTGTAAGAAATTGTGCCTCTGCTAGTAATATCTGTAAAAAATTGCACTATGATACATTAAAACAAAGGTATTATTTGGGGGAGTGGGTTTATGGGTGAGGGTAAATTTGGGGGAGGGAGTATTTGAGGGGGGTTTATATGAGGGATCGGGGTGTATTAACAGGACAACGTGGAGGTGGGAATGCTTCGCTGGAGTGGTTTGGTAACGAGCCCATGGAGGGTGGTTTAGGGATAGAGAAAGCATGTATTGTATACATAATCCACTCTCAACACAGTACACCATTGCATTCACATGCCACTCAATGTGCCATTCAACATGCCACTCAACGTTTTATATATGCCATAAAAAAATTCAACACATATACCAGTCTCGGACTATTAGTTCAATACAAAAGGATTGCCAATTCAACGAATTCCAATGAATTTGCAGAGATGGGCCATAAAAAATTCACTGCAACATTTAATCAAACACAATCATGTTCCCATCACAACGTTCAATTTTGGTAGCATTTGCCATGGTTCTCGTTAGAGTTTCAAGAATGCATCCTTCGGCGCAACCATCAAATATACTCATGATTTCGATGCAGAGAAAGCGAAGCCCACTATCTTTGAATGCGTTAGCTTCTCCTATATAATATATATATATATAATATATACAGTGGGGTACTAAACGCTCGAGAAGGGTGTCGACTGTGACATGGGCGCAAGGGAATTGTGGTATGGCAACATTAATATACAGCTATAGTGAATATAGGAGCATGTAAGGAGGAAATTGTTGCGCAGTGAGGAGATATCGGGAGCCTGTATGGAGGAAATCGTGGAACAATTAGGAACATATGGACTGGGGTCAAGGTGTGGCATCATTAAAAAAACGGGAGTTGATAGCAACATTATGACAATGTTTAACAATGGATGGGTATACCATAGTGGATGGTGCAGTGATTTGGGAGCTCACAGTTAAAAAAAAAAAAAAAAAGAGGTCAACAAATATGACAACATTCAAAACAAAATCTTGCATAAAATATGGCAGGGAATATAGGAATAGAATATGTAGAGCACTGACAGGAGTTACAACACAAACTAATTTGGTAGCTGGCTCTGGTACCATGTCAGGACAGGAGGTAACTTCTCAAATCAACTGTGTTTATTCATTAGGATTCTTCATTGTTATATACAAAAGGAAGTGACTCTTGGGTTTCACCTCTCGATGACTCTTCATTTTCCATTATTTATTATTTACATTATTTACAAGTGTTCACCCAATCCCCATGATTAAGTGTCAACAATATTGTTAGATTTTGATGGAAAGGCCATTATCCCTAATTTAATTATCAATAATTATTAAGTGGATGGTTGGAATTTAACCTATATAGAATATTCTTGAATATTCTTGGTAGTATACACAAATTAAAGGTTGAGATTTATCTCCAAAGTAGTTATGTTATTTTTTCTCTTTTAATTGAATTGATTAATTAAAAAAAGTGTCGTATGAACAAGTGCGATATGAAATGAGTTAGGGAATTTTGTGCTTGTGGTATTGTTGAATAATGGTATTGTAACAAAGTGTATTTATACATTAAGAATCTCCATGGTAAAGTGGGGTAAATCTTCATGAATAAGAAGCGTGTTCCATGTTTTTTCAAATGTATATATATTTAACTTTTATATTATTATTTTTAATCAATAATAATAATAATTTAAAATAAGTAATATTTAATTAGTTTAATGATTTTTTTTTTTTAATTTTAACAACCAATATATATTATGAAGTAAGTGTTTTGATGTTTATCATGGATTGATACATATCAACATTTAGCAGTCATTTAATTTATATGATTGTGCTAGTTAAATTTATATGATGGTTACTAAAAAAAATTTAAAAGGTAGAATGCTTATCTAAAGAAATTAATTTAGCAAGTTGATGAAACCATGTCATATGTTTGTCTATCATAACTATTTATCTTCGTTATCATATTTACATGCAAACAATCCATTTGCATGTGTGTGTTTGTAGCATTAACTTATGTGTTGCTTCCCCCTCACTCTCCATGTTACATATTTGTAACAACCTCACGTTAAAAGTTCATGTAATAAAATTTAATGAAGGAAAAATTAGACCAAGGTCATGGGACACTTATTCCAAGCTGAATGTTGGGCAAAATATCCTAGTGGGCATCACTTGTTGCGTATTATGGCTAAGGAGAAATTGACAAAGGCATTGGCAAAGACATTGAAAAGGTGAAGAGACATTAATTGGCATTTTATCTATGAAAATAAAGGAAATTAGGAGAAAAAGAAGGTGAAAGGTCACAGGTTGCATGTGAGGAGGAAATTGAAGGAAAATTTAAAAAAAATGAAGAAATTAGAGGCATCAATAATAAAATGACATAAGAGCATCAGTTTTTAGCTTTTTGTCAGTTCAGTTTTGGAGTTAGTCTCAGAGAGGAGAGGAGCACCAAGAGGAGAAGGAAAAGAAAGCAATGACAAGGAAAGAAAGGATCAAGGAAGGAAAGTTGGATCAAGCAGCTTCAGTAGGAATATTGTAGCTAACTGGTTGCATGTATGATTTCCTAGTTGGTATGGCATGCATGGTATATGCATGTGTGTATTTGGTTTCTTTGTTGTCAGTGACATGGATTTTTTTGGGTTTTGACATTGGTTTTTAGCCTTGCCTTACCATTTCCGGATAACCATGGTGTGATGGGACTCTTTCTTGGATGAGATTTGTATTGTTGGAAGGTTTTAGATCTAAGTGAGGTGGTCTCAAGAAAATCCCAAGGGTTGGGGGTTGTGATGGTTTTCTCCAGAAATTCCTCAACATGTGGGTGGAGACAGGAAAATTCCTCAATGGATGGTGAAGGAATTCAGAGGGATCCGAGCTTGGTTTGGTTTTGTGATCTCGGAACTGGTTTATGTGAGATCACGATATGGTGAGGGTGGAGGTGGTTTAACCCCTGGATTCCCTTGGTTGTTTCTAGTTTGGTTTACCCCATGAGATTCAACATTCATGCTTGGAATATGGCATGGGGGGCGATTGGTTGAAAGAAAGATTTGGTTCAGGCCAATCTATGGTTGGGTGGTATGTGGAAGTCCTTAACTTGGTTGGCTTTTGCATATGGTTAATAGGAGATAAGTTTATCTTGTCTTTGATAAGTACATGTACTTGTTATTTTGTGGCTTTAGTGGTTGTTCTATCATTGTTATCTATTTGGTTATATGTTGGTTATAAGCATGGTTATATGACAGATCTAAGTATGGCTCTTATCACATTTCATTCAATGAATGTCTGGTTAATGAATGCATGACTCAATTGGTGTTATGACAACTATTGTGAGAAAACCTAGATCCTTCTTGTTAAACCTCAGATAAGTTTTCAGATCCTTATGTTCATATATGCATTCATGACCTGTATATTGCATGTTCATCATGTGTTTGACGAAATGTCAGCCTTGGTTGGGAGAGGTCAGGTCAAGTACTGGTTTAAGTTTTGATTTGGAAGCCTTGTTCTTATGCAATTCATCATTTCTGGAAGTTTCACTGAGTTCTGGGCAGAGGCCTGAGTCATGGCCCTAAAAAAGTGGCTTAAAATTTAAGTTCGTTGGCATAGAACTGACTGGAATATTCCACAGTCGCTGGCGGGCCTGCCTATGGGAGCAACTGGAGGCTTGGAATCACTTGCATGCCCTTGGCAAGGGGCTGGTTGAGGCTCTAGGTTGGTGAAAAAGAGAGTTATCTTAGGGGCTAGACACTCGGAGGGGTTGGGTTT
Source organism: Pinus taeda (assembly GCA_000404065.3). Classification (NCBI taxonomy): domain Eukaryota; kingdom Viridiplantae; phylum Streptophyta; class Pinopsida; order Pinales; family Pinaceae; genus Pinus; species Pinus taeda. The sequence continues at coordinate 94,197 of APFE030398917.1, forward strand.
CTCCTAAAGGTCTTGTAGCACCTGAGGGAAGTCGATGTTGAAAATGAAACAAGAAAATCTTAATTTAATTTTGTCCTTGAATTAAATTAGGAATAAAATTGTAATTCCACATCACAAGACAATATGTATGAGTTAACTAAGTTAATTTGACTTAGTTGGCTTAGTTAATTCGAGTTGAGGGTCTAACTTGAGTCATGTAGAGTGTCTCCTATTTTATAGGAGCCATGGTTGAGTTTATTTTGAGTTGTAATTAATTAATTTAGTTTGAGTTAAAGTTAGTTAAACTAGTTCCAATTGATGGAGGAAGTAGTAGGAGGTCTAACAGTGGAGTATTGCTTCATGTGTTCAACCAGTTAATTGATAATTCAGTCGTAAATAACTCATGTATGTCAAATCTGAGAGTTACCCAATTGAGATTGGAGTTCAAGGGCAGTGTACTATCAGGTGTATAATCATATGAATTGTACAGGTGGTGCATGCAGTCATAGGAAGGCCTATGAGGATTGCACAATTCATATGAGCAAATTCCCTAATTAATAGAGGGCTAAGTCCCAAGGAAACATCGCAAGAAATAGGGACTTGGGCAAGCAGAAAATTGGTTAAGTATTGGCCTAGGCTTGTCTAGGAAGTTGTGAGATAGATAGAGATGATGCAACTAGGTTTGTCTAGGATGTTGTGAGATAGATAAAGATGATGCAAAGGTTGCTCGGCTTGAGAAAAGCATTGTAATCTTCTCATATTTTATTACTAAAACAATATACAGATAGCAGGGGTTTTTAGTTGTGGTTTTCCCTAAGAAATCATTATGTAATGTGTTGATTGAATTCTTTATCTTGTATACTTTGTGATTTCACAATCGATTAACTTTTTCCACTGATGAGTAGGGTAGATTCAAGTATTTTGTTTTACCAAATTACATAAGCAGATTTAATATACAAGGAATTTCTACAGTCAGTAAGGTCTTAAGTAGTCGAATCAATTTCCTTAAGGTCATATAAGAGGTGGAGTCTTATCATAGTGACCCTCAACTCATGTTTACCCTGGCAAGTCGGTGAAAGCGGGTATATGTGGGAGGAGGTGGTTATAAGATGGTATCAGAGTGGGTTGCGCTCTCTTTGGGTAAAATCTGATGTTGTCAAGGTTATGGTTGTCATGAATGGGGTCATGGTATATAGTTGGTATGGTCATGCATGATGTTATATTGAGATGATTATGATTATATATGTATCATGTTAATGTGGACTGATTTTGCAGATGAGATAAGCCTCCCCTGAACATCATGATGTATGGTTTTGATTTTGGTATCTATTTGGTTTATCTGACATGGTACACTAGCAGGAAGAAGAAAATCAAAGATGATGAGCAAAATGTAGACTATAGTTCACGTGACTCTCCCTACAGTTCAGTTGGGTAGTAAGGAGATGAGTATTCTCCTGAGGATTTTGAGGGCAAAGATCAGAAGTTGCAAAGAAGACAATGACAGGTTCGTTGAGGCTCAGGAAAGACTTGCAAGGGCCCAACAAAAGTAGGTAGAAGTCAATGCATCAATTCTTCAGAGCTTGTCAAAATTGTAGAGACAAGGATAATTGAGGATAAGTCAAGAGCAGGAAGAGAAAAATAATGGAGCGTATGGTAGCAGGTCTTGGTCCAGATACAGGTTTAATAAAGGGGATACAGTTAGAGGTGGCAGATCACTAGATACACCTGATAGGAGGACTGGCGTGTATGGGCATCATTCTAGTTCCTCATCTAGTAGACATTATCACCATCATCATCATCATCATCATCCTTATAGGAGGAGTGAGTACTTGCCTGAGGAGTTCAAGAAAGTCAAGCCTCTTACATTCAACGGAGAGATGAAGAAGTTAGAATATGCAGAGAATGGTTGCTTGGGATGAAGAAATTATTTAGATTACATAACTACTCAGAGAACATGAAATCCAATATAAGCACCTTCTTTCTTAAAGGGAAAGCAGATATCTGGTGGGAAGATGTGAAGAATGTCAGAAGCATTCGAGAGGAAGAATTTATTTTGGATGAGTTCAAGAGACTCTTCAAGAAGAAGTACCTATCAGAGAGATACTATGATGACAAAGCTAAGGAGTTATATGAGTTGCAGATGGGTTCTCTGGCAAATGATGAGTATACTAGAAGATTCCTGGAGTTGTTGAGGTATGTGCCTTACCTCAAGGATGAGAAGGCTAAGCTTCAAAGATTCATCAGTGGATGTCCAACAACATATAGAGAATGGATTGAGTTTTGTGAGCCTAAATTGTTGGAGAAGGCCATTCGGAAGTTGAAGCATTGTTATGAGTAGTCAAAGCGCAAAGCTGAGCCTAAGCCTGATTTGAAAGGAAATGAGAAAGTTAAAGGTAAGTGGTCACAGAAGTAGGGAAGACCTTAGGATGTAGGTGAGGAAGAAAATGTGGTTCCTTACAAGAAGTTAAATGCAGTTAAGAAGGGACATGGGTTGGAACCTGGAGAGAAATAAAATAAAGGTGATGGTAGGGGACCATTGCAATTTTGGATATGTGGCAAGATCATCAGAAAAAGGATTGTCAATTGTACCATGGTGGTAGGCCTCAAATCTACAATGCTCAGGAGGCGAAAACTGTTGGGGATGTTGGTCATATCATTCCTCGAATTTATGCAATCGTGGATGACAAGCAGGCAGATCATTAGGCATCCATTATTGAGATGGAAGGTAAGCTCCCTAATCGAGTTGTTTCTATTTTGATTGATCATGGATCTAATTATAGTTATGTTAATCCTTAACTGGTGGATAAGTGTGGCTTGAGAAAAGAAGTGCATGTAGAGTCTTGGTTGGTGTAGTTGGCTACAGGTACTACGAAGAGAGTTCATCATTGGGTAAGAGCTTTTGCATCTGAGCTTAATCATCTGCCTACAACAACACATCTAATGTATTGCCATCGGGAACACATAATATGCTTTTGGGTATGGACTAGTTGTATCTTCACAAGACCAAAGTAGATTGTTATGAAAAGGTTATTGAGTGTCTAGATGATAATGGGGAAAATAGATTTTTTTCAAGGAAAGAAGAAGTCTACATCAGTGAGGACGGTCACTACTATGCAGGCTAAGCGCAATTGCAAGAAGGGGTGTGTACTATTTGCAATCCATATTTCCAGTGACAAGGGTAAGGATGTTGAGGATGCAGAAATATTCAAGAGATACCCTATATTACAATAGTTTCAAGATGTGTTTCCAGCAAATATTCCTGAGTTTCCTCGCCATAGGGAAGTGAACTTTTATATTGAGTTGGTACTAGGGGGAACACCAACATCAAAGGCACCTTATAGGATGAGCACTCCAAAGTTAGTAGCGTTGAATTTACAGTTGAAGGAAATGTTTGATAAGGCATACATTAGGCCAAGTGTATCGCCTTGGGGTGCATCAGTGTTGTTCATGAAGAAGAAGGATGGTACCCTCAGGTTGTGCATTGATTATAGACAATTAAACAAGGTGACGATCAAGAACAAGTATCTGTTGTTGAGGATTGATGACTTGTTTCATTAGTTGAACAAAGAAGCAATGTTCTTGAAGATTGATTTGAGATCAAGATACCATCAAGTCTGCATCAAAGAAGAGTACATCTACAAAACTACTTTTAGGACCAAGTATTGACATTATGAGTTTGTTGTAGTTCCTTTTGGTTTGACTAATGCCCCAACTATTTTTATGTGCTTGATGAATAGTGTATTATGTCCTTATCTGGACAAGTTTGTTATTGTATTCATTGATGATAATTGATATATTCTAAGAATGAAGAAGAGCACGCCAAACACTTAGCAACAATATTGAGATTGCTAAGAGAGCATCATTTGTATGCTAAGCTTAGCAAGTGCAACTTATTTTAGACAAAGGTACATTACTTGGGACATGTTGTCTCCAAGGAAGGCATAGCAGTGGATCCAAAAAAGATAAGGGTTATCATGGAGTGGGCAGCTCCTAAGAATGTGGATGAAGTCAGATCATTTATGGGGTTAGTAGGTTACTACAAGAGGCTCATTAGGAACTTCCTACAGATTGCATATCATATCGCATCATTGCAGAGAAAAGGGAAGAAATTTGAATGGACAAAGGAATGTGCAACAAGTTTTGAAAAGTTGAAGCAGTTGTTGACAAATGCTCTAGTTCTCAAGATTACAGATCCAGATAAAGATTTTGTCGTGTGTATAGATTCTTGAAAGAGGGAGAGGTGGTGCGCTATTAGTCCAAGAAGATGAATGAGCATGAGCAGAATTATGTGACTCATGATCTTGAGTTGGCAACTATTATTCATGCCTTGAAGAAGTGGAAGCATTATCTTCTTGATAGGAGGTTTGTATTGATGAGTGATCACAACAAGTTGGGATATCTGTTTGACTAACTGAATTTGGATGCGAAGTAGGCTAGGTGGTTGGCCATGATCATCGAGTTTGACTTTAATATGAGATACATTAAGCATAAGGAGCACAGGATTGCAAATAATCTTAGTAGGAGAGTGCGGATGAACCATGTTGTAGCAGTGAACTCTTTTGGGACATATTTACAGGATCAGATCTTACAAGCGGGACAACAAGATGACAGATAAATGGAGTTTAGGCACAAGTTACAACAAGGTATAGCTGATCAGGATGTGGACTATCATCTCGCGGCATATGGTTTGGTAAGATTTAGAGACAATACCTATGTGTCAAATGACAATGGAATCAAGAAGATTATCTTGAGGGAGTTTCATGTTAAGCCATATTTAGGTCACCCAAGATATCAAAAGATGTTGAAAGTAGTGAACGAGTTATACTATTGGCTGAATTTGAAGAAGGAAGTCGCAGATTTTGTGGCTCGATGTTTGGACTGTCAGCAGGTGAAAGCAGAGTGTAAGCATCCAGGTGTGTTGCTTCAACATATTCCAATTCCAAAATGGAAATGGGAGGTCATTTCCATGGATTTCATTACAGGTCTTCTGAGGACATCGAGGTAGAATGATTCTATCATATTTTTGGTTGATAGATTGAGCAAGGTAGCTCACTTCATTCCAATGAAAACTACTTATTCAGCTTGTGAGGTGGTACGGGTATTCATCAAGGAGATTGTGGAATTGCATGGTTTTCAAAAGAAGATTGTGTCGAACAGGGATGCTAAGTTCACTTCCAAGTTTTGGAAGGAGTTTTTTACAGGTTTGGAGACAAAGTTGGCCTTCAATACAGTTTATCAACCGTAGACAGATGGATAGACAAAGAGGGTCAACGGGATTCTGGAGGATATATTGAAGATGTATGGTGTGCACCAATAGAGGATATGGGATGAGTACCTTCCATTTGTCGAGTTTTCTTACAACAATGGTTATCAGGAGTCATTGAGGATGAGTCTGTTTGAAGCACTCTATGGGTGGAGTTGTAATACTCCCATCAGCTGGAGTGATCCAGTGAACATGGTAATTATTGGAATAGATATGTTGGCATAAATGGAACAGGAGATGCAAGTTATAAATAAGAATCTAAAGGAAGCACAGGACAGGAACAAAAGTTATGTAGACTAGCACAGGGCATTTAAGAAGTTTCAAGTTAGGAAGCATGTGTACTTACGCATCAAGACCAAGAAGAGCTCCTTGAGGATTGGATCATGTGCCAAGTTGGCACCATGGTATTGCAGGCCTTTTGAGATCCTTGAAAGGATTGGACCAATGGCCTACATACTTTCACTGCCTTTGAAAATGAAAGTCCATGATGTTTTCCATGTTTCATTGCTTATGAGATATGTAAAGGATGTTGATCATGTTATTACTTCGTCTATATTGCAGGTGGAACCAGAAGGATAATTCCAACCAGAACCTCAGTGCATATTGCAGCGAAACAAATCATGCTCTTGAATAGAGCAATCGAGCAAGTTAAAATGCAGTGGAAGCACTTTGGGCCCGATGAAGCTACATGGGAGATGGTTGATCAGATGTTGCCTATGTATCCTTCATTGTTTTCTAATTGAGGCAAAGCAGTTTTGGTATATATATATATATATATAGACATGGATGTAAATACCACCATGAGTTGAATTATAAAGCTCTAATAAGCGGTATGGTTGTTATGTTTTCATGTTTTTCATGATGGTTTTGAATTTGAGTAGGTTGTTCATTGTAAATACTGCAACAAGCTGGGTTATAAAGATCCATGGGTAGTATGTTTTGGTTTTCAACGGTCTTGTTGGTTGTAGGTGTCATAGAACACTAAGGACGGTGTTCCCCTAAGGGAGAGGGGTTTGTAACAACTGCAAGTTAAAATTTCATGTAATAAAAGTTAATAAAGGCAAAATAAGACCAAGGTCATGGGACACTTATTCCAAGCTGAATGTTGGGAAAAATATCCTAGTGGGAATCACTTGTTGTGTATTATGGTTAAGGGGAAATTAGAAAGGCATTGAAGAGGCAAAGAGGCATTAATTGGCATTTTATTTATGAAAATAAAGGAAATTAGGAGAAAAGGAAGGTGAAAGGTCACATGTTGCATGTGAGGAGGAAATTGAAGGAAAATTAAGGAAAATTGATTAAATTTAGAGGCATCAATAATAAAAAGACACAAGAGCATCAATTTGTAGCTTTTGTCAGTTCAGTTTTGGAGTTAGTCTCAGATAGGAGAAGAGCACCAAGAGAAGGAACACAAAGCAAGAAAAAGAAGGACAAGCAAGCAACGAAAGGACAAGGAAAGCAAGGATCAAGCAAGGAAAGGTTGGATCAATCAACTTCAACATGAACACTTGCAGGTAACAAGTTGAATGCATGATTTCCTAGCCGGTTTTGGCATGCATGGTATATGTGTGTGTGTATTTGGTTTCTTTGTTGTCAGTGGCATGGATTTTGTTGGGTTTTGACAATGGTTTTTAGCCTTGCCTTGTTATTTCTGGATAGCCATGGTGCGATGGGACTCTTTCTTGGTTGAGCTTGGATTGTCAGAAGGTTTTGGATTCAGGTGAGGTGGTCTCAGGCAAATTCCAAGGGTTAGGGGTGGAGATGGTTTTCTCTGGGAAGCCCTCAACAGGTGGGTGGAGATAGGAAAATTACTCAAGGGATGGTGAAAGAATTTGGAGGCATCCAATCTCAGTTTGGTTTTGTGATCTCGGAACCGGTTTAGGAGAGATCACAGTATGATGAGTTTGGAGGTGGTTTAACCTCTGGATTCCATTGGTTGTTTTTGGATTGGTTTATCCCATGAGATCCCACATTCGTCCTTGGAATTTGACATGAGGGTGATTGGATGAAAGAAAGATTTGGTTCAGTCCAATCTATGGTCAGGTGGTATGTGGAAGTCCCTGACTTGGTTGGATTTTTCATATGGTTAATAAGAGCTAAGTTTCTCTTATCTTTGATAAGTGAATATACTTGTTATTATGTGGCTTTAATGGTCGTTTTATCATTGTTATATATTGGGTTATATGTTGGTTATAAGCATGGTTATATTACTGATCTAAGTATGGATCTTATCACATTTCATTCAATGAATGTCTAGTTAATGAATGCATGACCCAATTGGTGTTATGAAAACTATTGTGATATGCTACAGGTCTATTTTGGCACATCACTCCCGATGATTAGATCAGTCTAAACAGGGTCTATCAAACCCTAATTCAATTTCTATGTGCCCTAGACATGCCACTTCATTGAGTGCTTTCATCCATAAGAGTTTCCTGACTTCAAACCCTGCTGAAATGCTTCCTTGGGTCACTAGTGCACCCCTGGTCAGGGGTAAGTGCTTTGCAGAGCAAGTAGCCCCATTCAAGGTTGTATTGCAGAGAACTTAAGCCCACTCAATAAATCCACTCACCTCAAGCATCTATGGCCTTGCCAAGATTCATAAAGACGGTGCTTCCCTTAGACCCATTGTTAATACTATCGGTGGACCCACTTATCTTTTGGCTAAACACTTAGCCAAAAAGATTAAGCCCATTGTCGGTAAATCTGACTCTTTAATCAAAGACTCCTCCTCTTTTGTTAATGAAAATAAAAGTTATAAGTTGGAAACAAATGATATTTTGGTTATTTTTTATGTTGTCTCTCTTTGCTAGGATCCCAATTAATGAAGCCATTGATATTATTAATAGTATTATGAACCTTAAAATTAGTAAGCATTTGCTTAAAATCCACGTTTTTTAGCAACTTTCAAGATAAAATTTATTAGTAAACATGTGGAGTCACCATGGGCTCCCCTCTCTATCCCATTGTGGCTAATATTTTCATGGAGTATTTTGAGAGTAAAATGTTAGAATAATGGTCACACTTAGAAGGGGAGTTGAATCAGTGTAACAACCAATTATACCAAATTAAACAATTTTACAAATTTATCATAACTAAAAACATAACAAATCATTAAAATACATCATCATCACATAAATTGATGTAAACACCATATGTATGTGGAAACTCTTGTGGAGAAAACCACAAATATTTTTATCTTCTTTGATCTTTGATTAAATCAAGTTGAGGGGAAAAGAAACTAGGGTTTCCCTCTTAGAGCAACACCTAGGGAAAGACAATTTATGGATGAAATTTTAGTCTATGTCCACCAAAATGATAGGTTATCTAGCCTAGACATATCTCTTGATGTTTAGACTCTCAAATCACCAAAAAGCCTCCTCCCTATAATTTCACTCTAAGCCCTATATTTTTGCCCTAACCTTAAAAGGATTGATTTTAAGGAGAAAAATTTGAGATGATCATCAAGGCTTGGACTAATGCCTTGTCCTTTGGGAATATGGAGTCAAGGTTGCGATAAATAAGCTAAATTCGTTGCTAAGGGGGCCAAAATTTGATGACTAAGGTATCAAAATTCTGGCATTTACCCACTCAATGATAAATGGAGTTTGATGGAGAGTTATAAGAATTCCTCCACTAGGAACATTCATTACATGTTATACAATGAGTAACATGTGCAATTATCAATTAGATAGCCTATAAAATTTATTTTCAACAAATTAGGGCAAAATCAAGCATAATCTAGAAGCAACAATTCCATACATTAGACAAATTCAAAAAGATAATCTTCAACAATAGGCACTCAAAAGATAACATGTAGTATATCCATCCATTTACCAAATAAATAGCTCCAAAAACAATTCAAAATAGCTTCCAAACATCAAAATGCATTCCAAGAATATCCAATAGCCAATAATGAACAAGCGTGGATTCTCTTATGAGGTTGAATTCTCCATGTGATGATGATGACAGTCAAATTAGCTTTGCCTTATTGGTACATGTCTAATTAACTCTAATTTAGCCAAAACCCCTCCAAGTTGTAAAATGATGGGAAAACTAAGTGAGGTTACAAGCCAACCTCATAGCCAATGCAAAACATAAGAATTAGCCCACAAAGGAGGCCAAAATGTTGTTGTCATGCCTATGTAGGCCCTTTTAGGGCATGCGTTAGGCTCCTCTACTGCCAAGTAGAGTGTAGAGAGCTCCAAAAATCATCTTCGAGGGGTTGGCCCCTATATCTCTCTGCAAATCATCATGTGGACCCTAGTTTTGTGTTTGGGGCACAAAATGGGACTCATGGGTCTCCTAGTGATATAATAGGCCAGTTCTAATCAAATGTTGAGGGCTCAGAGTATGGTGCTAGACCTCCCGTGCCTTAAAGGGTGAGAAAACCTCATCTGGGCGTTAAAACAACTTCCACAACTTGTACGTACTACTAAGATGATTAGGGGCATGCTGGTCCAAGTGCATCATCTCATGAATAATGTTGTGCAAATCACAAATTGCAAGTGACATGAGTCCCATGGATCTCAATGCTTTACGTGTAGGGTTTCATATGCTCCTCTAGTGCACTTGGGCCCCAGTTACGTTGCCTAGTCCATGAGGAAAACCACTTTCCAATCACACACAATGTCCAATTTTGCTTCACCATTAGGTACAATTAATCATTAGTGCATCTAAGTGTACCAATCTTGTTAGTCAAGGGAAAATTGAGACTTTCTATGGGGTTTCTCTTCCAAATTTAGGGTTTTGATCACATAATAGTGTTACCTCCCTAGGTAGGAGTGGCTAATAGACGACCCTATTAGGTGTTCTCAGTGCCTAAATGGAAATATGCATCCCTAGCACATCCTTCAATCAATAGGTGGCATAGGAATAATGATGGAATGGAATGGGGATAAAGGGGTCTCAGGGCCAAATGCCATGGGAAAAGGCGTAGCAATAATGAGGCAGTCCACTTATTGGGTGTACATATGTGACGAGGGAGCAATTGTGCTTGCATGGGTTGCGCCAACCTTTGTTTTTCCACCCCTCTTTTTTTCCTTTTGATTTTTCTTGCTTTTTTCTTTGTAATATTGTTCGAATCCCTAGGAAATGAGAGCATGTTGTGAATGATGTATAACAGTTATCACCCCCTTAAAGGTGGGTCAGTTCATTACCCACTAGGGGTTGTGATGTGCATGGTTCCTTTTATGATGTGATGGGGCAATCATTAGACCTAAGAACCAGGGTGATGGCCTTAATAATAAGGGGTAAAGCTCATGTTTGGATTTTACCCACATGATTTATTTAATGGCCCCATGATATGAAATTGGAGGAGAACTTCTCCTTCATAAAAAGTGATCATTTTCTTGATGCTTTGCAAGGAAAAATGAGTCTTATGACAAAACAAGTTTTCAAAGGTCTCTTCAAGGACTATGAGCTAGGTTTTCATGTAAAATTAAAACATAAGCAACATCTCATCATTTAACTCATATAGGCATTCATGAAGAGCAACAACAAATAATTTGGAGACGAAGTTCACCCCTCATGGGCTACATCTTCGGGCCTAACAACATAGCTAGACTGATCCATATATTCAGTGAAAAATAGTACATAAAGTTTGCTGATAAAGCAAGTGGTTAGTTTCCCCTCCAAGGAAACGTTCTTCTACAAAGAACTCTCACTATAAACATCATGAAAACCTACAGCCAGTCATAAAAATGTCAGAAAATAAAGGGTTCTCCTACAAAGACCCAATACTCCATCTGAAAATGAGCATACATGAGCATAAAAGCACTTCAAGTCCACATTGAAATACAAAAGAAATATTTCCTCAACAAGACATAGTGAGAAAAGAATAAATGAGTTAAACCCTGTAAGTAATAATTGATGCAGTAAACATATGAAGGTAAGAAGACCCCTATAAGGCCTTCTCCATGCTCAAACACCTTCAAGAACTGCTCCCAAACACTGATTGATCCATACATCCATGGAATTGAACCTACATAAAGTCTCTTCAGATGTGCTCTAATAAGCAAATAGAGATCACCATTGGATCCAAAATGTCCAGAAATCCCTAGATAAACTCTTCTTGAGCTCCAAAAGGCCAAAAACTCTCCAAGTTATGACTCCGACAAGCTATGTTTACTCCTCTGTTATTCATCCTACAAATCGGACTAACTGTCTAACTGAGCGAAAAATACACCATGTTTTTCATTGCAGAGGTGAAAAATTTGTCCATGAAAGGTGAAATTTGTTGGACCATTAATTTGTCCAATAACCCCTAAATGCAAAAAGAGGGTCGGGGCTAACTGCCTACCTCCGCCAGCCTAGGCTCCATTTCTTCCAGGTCATGGTCCTATTGGTTCCCATGGGGCTGAGGGTCGGGCCAAAGTCCCGCCCTTACTACCAATCCCCTGTTCTATGTGCCCAAGGTCACATCGGTGGCCATAAGGCCGGAGGCCAATCCCCTTACAAACTCCCTCCTCCAAGTGCCCTCACCATGGTCCTATGAGGTAGCATACAATGAGAGCTAGGGCTACTTCTTAGCCCCTACCCATCGGTGCTCCGGTTCAACTCCTGTTAGTGGTCTTGTGGGAGATATGCGGCTACGGGTTGGGGCTGGTCCCCAGGCCCCAAACCTTTGGGCCAAGGTTATATGTTGAGTCGAGTGACCGGGGGCCAGGGCTGACAGCCCGAACCATCCTCCCATTACATGCCGAGTTAAGAAATAAATAAGGTTCGCACCCTTATGGGGTAAGACGCACCCCTATGATGCAGTGGAAAGGCACTAGCTTGCTGGATGCAAGGTCACAGGTTCGAATCCTACCCATCCTATTCGGCCATAACCATAATTTTGGCCAACCGTGGGGTGCTACGTGGCGACCTCTGGTTGGATGACGTGGCATACTCTAATTGGTCCACCACACACAAAATGACCCAATCAAACTGTGCATTTTGACCAATATGAGGCTTCCACTTGGAAGAACTTCATTGGTTTGTACCGACACAATGGGCCTGATGATGTTAGTAGTACAGTAGCCTAGTCAACAAACCTACTAATTTTTTAGGTGTTGGGACAAATGATTAGAACAAGATAGATTGAGCATACGATGTCAGATTGAGGTGAAATGAACGTTGTTGGATTTAGAATGACGAACACTTCGAGTTGACGCTAGTTTCAAAATATTTTGTGCACTTTCATTTTTGAGCTAAAATTTGATCACCATATCATACCTCCCCACTAGGAACTTTTGGACTCCAAAGTGTACTTCTCCTAGTAAATAAAATGAGGTTGAAACTCAAAATTACCCAAAAACTCAATCCATATAGCCTTTATTTCAATTGGTTCCCTTCAAGCTCCAATCAAGGCACTTCACCTATCTTCTTCATGAAGACTTATTGTCCTGTTAAGAATTTCCAACATTGATCATCCCCATGCCCATGCATCTTGCAATGGGTACAAAAGTACTTTCTCTTGCTTACCAACAAGGAATTCCTCAAGTGTGAAGAAGATTCATCACGCTTGATGCCAAGAATCTGATGCATTATTTTGACCATTACCATACGTTTCTCACAAACACATAAAGTAAAAGGATACACGCTCCACAAATAGTCAAAATTACCATCATTTTGAAAACACCCATGAGATTTATACCTGTCCCTTGGGTTGTAGTTTTGACGATGTGAAGTGGACGATGAAATGCAAGGTCCTTTAAAGCATTCATCTCTCTTAGGAGACAAATGAACATTGTCACCACCATCTTGGTGTGACATATCATCCTCTGATGACTGATTTTCCTCAAACCATTTAGAGCATTCTCCAAACTCTCTTTGACTATATCCCAATCATTGATATTTTGGTCTCTCTTATACCATGATTGGATTGGTGATACCTTGGCCATTGATGTCAAGACCTCCTCCTTCATAACTCATTTCAGATAAAAACTTCATATTGATGCCTGTATTATGTTGTTTAAATGCCGCAAAAGAGTTGTTATGAACATAAATATAAGGATTTGAACTTGAGATGCTTATTACCTCCTTGAACTTTCCATCCACCTTTTCTACTTCAGATGATGATGATGACTTTGTAGATGACTCTATCCACCACTCTTTCCAACCTGCATACTAATGAGAATCTATGAGATGCTTACAAAATGCACATGCATCATTTTCCTCATATGGTCCATAACCTCTGTTTGAACCATGCTCACATATTGGCTTCACTTTGGAGGTTTTCTTTATTGTCACTGGAGGGGAACTTTCATCAACTTGTTCCTCAAACATATGCTGCAACTGAAGGCACATATGCCTCTTCTCCTCTTCAACAATTTCTAGCATTCTTATCAATTTAATGTTCTCCATTCGAAGAGACAAATTCATCTCCTCAAGCTCTTGGAAACTCTTCTTGCCCATTCTTGCAACTTGGTCAAGCCTTGCTTTGATACCAATTTGATCTAAAATTGGAGGAGAACTTCTCCTTCCTAAAAAGTGAACGTTCTCTTGACACTTTGTAAGGAAAAATGGGTCTTATGACAAAATAGATTTTCAAAGGTCTCTTCAAGGACTGAGTTAGTTTTTCATGTAAACTTAAAACATAAGCAACATATCATCATTTAAATCATACAGGCATTCACGAAGAGCAACAAAAAATAATTTGGTGACAGAGTTCACCCCTCTTGGGCTACATCTCTTCTCCTGCCAACATAGCTATACTGCTCCATTTATTTAGTGAAAAATGTTGGAAATAATACTAATAGGGGGGGGGGGGGTTGAATCAGTATTAGCAAGTCAATAATATTTCATTTCCATATTCTGATTCATATACGCTACTTCAGCTAATCAAACTTGCGTGTATACGCAATTGTATATAAGGCAACTAGCGTATACCTTGTAAACTTATAATTTAGTTAATTCTTCATACATTGATCTTTAATCTCTGCATCAAAGCCATATAAACAGTAACCAACAGCAGTAAAAATAGAACAGAGAGTCACACACATGAACACAAGATATAAGGTGGAAACCCAATGTGGGTGAAAACCACCTGCTGCAATCGTCTCTATCTTTCTTTTAATAAGAAACTTCTTTTTACAATATTTTTTACTGGTGCAGTCTTATACCAGTACGCAGGCTTATACCTGCAAAAGGCTACAACCTTCTCTCGTTCTCCATTTTCTCCTGGAAGGGAGCTACAACCCCCCCTTGCTCCTGTACTGGCTGATATGTTTACCAGTACGTAGGTGCCAGTGTATAGAAGGCTACAGCCTTCTCACTTCCTCCAGGGACAGCGTTTCATAAATTTTCAAACTAGATACTCCTAGAACACAACATCAAAATCTAAAGGCCACGTTTCATCCAATTTTCATATTGGACCCATCAACAAGATTGAAGCACAAATCAATCACTATTGCAATATAACCATCAACTACACCTGCATCATCAATCTCCAGAACACTACATCATCATTCAGAATCTGTTGTAACCTCAAAACCAAACTTCAGAGTGTATATGCTATTTGGCAGAATCCAACCTATGTGTATATGCAGTTTCCCTGAAGCAAACCAGCGTGTAGATCTGCAAACACTTTGCTGCACTTCTAGACTTCATACATAATTACACAATAAGGATAAAACATGTGTTAGTGATTAGATCTTTCCCATCCATTATCAGATCTCATAATGATAAGTCATTATGATCTTGATCCATGATTAGATTTCATCCATCAACGCTGAAGCTAATCTCAATCAACCAATCTGAATATGTAGAGTACCGTCACCAAAACAAAATGAAAAAACCTAGATCTCTGCATCAACAGTCAGAACCAAATGCAACTTCAAAAATCATGGTTCACAAAGTATACGCTACTTCAATGTGTTGAACCTGCGTGTATATGCGTTTTTACCAAGGTCAACCAACATATACATTTGTAAATATTCATTCATAATTTTGCAACTATTCCAAACTTCAATTATAACCAGATCATAATATTTACAGATCAACACATGCATCAGTATACAGATCTAGAATAAACATGATCAAACCATATAAAGATTATTCATTCCAAGACTTAAGATCCCGATCCATCATTAGATCTTATCCTCCATCAAGCGCTAAGGTTCATCCTCTATGCACCATAACCTAATAACTTGTATACTAGATATTTCTCTTCATTAGATATGCAATCACTTGAGTGTATTTGCCTACTGATCTTGTCCTCCTTTTATAGTCCTAGGCCTTACTCAATACCATGGTCCAAAACCACTTAGAATCAATACCTTGGTCCAAATACCTAGGGTCAACACTTCGGACAAAATACCTTGGACCAATACCATGGATCAAAATACCATGGAACAATACCACGGACCAAAAATAAGTTTTCCAACATGTACGCGCCTTTCCTTGCATGAAAGTGTGTGTATACACATACGCGCCTTTTGGTCTGCGAACTCGCATGTATACGCGGCTTGATCAATGGAGAACCTGCGTATACCCTTCTTTCTTCATTCTGTGTAGCCTGAACTGTAAATCATCACATCTATAAACCCTATTGTTATGCATTCTGTCACATCTGATATGTCTTCTGTAGATTCATCTAGTTACCATATACAAGAGAGTTGTTCTGCTACAAGTGGGTTGCCATCAAGTACAACACATACATCATAATGCCAACAACCTCCCCCTTTGGACTTGATGGCAACCATGTTGGTGTTGATTACTACAATATGTAGAAACAGTTAGAGATAACAAGCAACACCAAAATACTCTCCCCCTTTTACATCAAGGGCAAAGCGTGGACCAGGATATTCTCCCCCTTTGATATCAAGGGCATAGGGCTGAATTTTCTAACTAAACTCCCCCTTTGTTCATGCTGAGATGTACTGTATCATCCATGCTCCCCCTGAGCACATGCTGAATTCTCTAGTATGCTGAAGTGTACTATCCATGCTCCCCTTGACTATAAGCAAGGTCTGCAAAAAGATTTTCTACAAGAAAACATGACTCTATACATCATACATGACTTTCCTATCACCAAAGACTCATACATACATCCATCTCCCAACCAAGTGGGGATATACCAAATGTTTATACATGATAGAATAAGAACATTACATCATCCATCCCATGCATAGTGGGAATAGTTTGTTTCATGACCTTGACATTAAAAAGATATACATGACATAGAGACCAAATATCTAAAAAAAACATGATAGTCTTCAACAACTGTCATACACCATGTATGATTTGTTCCATAAGCATCTGTCAACAGCATCCAGACCAGCAGCCTATATATGTCCATCATTAGTTCCCTGTGACAAAGAATGTCTGCATATAGATATCAACTCATCTTCTTGATCTCATCAAGATCAACTTGCTTCGTTTTCATAACCTTAGGCAAATTTCATATCTCTAAGCAATAGCTCCAAGTCATTCACATCATATCATATGTATGTGAAAATACCATAGTCATCATCATTATCAAGAAGTGCATGATCTTTCTACAAGAACCTTCAATATATCAATCATGTATCATCACTAGAGATCATCCCACATCTAATACACATCAACCATGATAATCAACATATGTGAGTATCAACCTATCATCAAGAACCCATCATCATTAAGTGATTAAGTAAGCCATGTATTCGAATAGATATGTCTACACCATTCCCTTGGCCAACCAACAATATGCAACTTAAGTAATTATCTATGTATCCATCATACCATATATCCATCAAAGAGATATCAATATGTATCTTTATATCATCAATAGCAACAATCCTCAACCATGTGAGAACCAAGAACCATAGGAATCCTATATCATAACTATACCATATGATCTTTAGAAGGCATGATGACAGAAGCATGAAAGAAATGAGTGGCTCATCATTAAATAATGAAGATGTGTACTCAAGATTTGTACTTCTCCTTGTCCTTATGAGGATCATCATGTAAGCAATATATATGACTGTATGCATCATCAACGAATCATCCACAATCATCCATGAATCTGATCTGAAACCCAACTATGTGACCCCCAAGTATCATATGAGATTTTATCATGGGTAACTCATAACCGTAACATAGCAAGATGTATCATTTAGCCATATAAACATCATCATCATTGATTAGGTACTAAAGACCTCTAAACATAATGCCAACAATGCTTTATTATAAGCATAGCATGTTCTTCCCCTGAACCTGTTCCATCTCTTCACTGTCAGATCTGATCATGCACATATCAGCAAGAAGTATCAAGGCATCATCAACAATCAGATATACATCAAGTTAACTTGTGAGGATAAAAAACAACATCTTATGAGTATCAATATATTTACACACATTATCAACTGATTGTAACCATCATTAAATAGAGAAATAATTGAATGAACCATATCAGATCCTTTTTCCTGAGTTTGTCCCACAACTTTTCCTCAAACTAACATATACGCAACTGTGCAGTGTCTAACTCGCGTATATACGTGACATCTGTTCATGAAACTTACGTATGAGATTTAGAACACTGAAGTTTCATACTTTCAACTCCCTCTGAGTCTGTAATGTCTATACATTCTGCCGTGCCACATCTTTCTGACTGTACATACTTCTTCTTCCATATCTTCTAGTATGATGATGTTTTCTCCTTTCGGTATGGTGCCCATACTTTGTTCCTGCATTCCTTAGCTATATGTCCAAGCTTGTTACAAGCATAACATCTCATATGTTTCTGGCTTTGTGACCAAATATATTGCAAGCAAAACAATATCTCTTAATGTACCTGGAATGTGATGATCTTTCTATATGACGGTCTCGAACCATTATACTTCTGCATCTGGCCGCGACATGTCCAAAATTATGACATACATAACATTCAACATTATTCATTTGAGGAAATAACCGACTATCACTTCCATAGTTAGGAGTAATAGATTTTCTTTGAAGAATTTCTTTCCTTGGTTGTTGATGGTATTGACCTCTCATATCTTTGTTGAGCATTTCAGTTTTTGTATTAGAGTTCCTTGTCTTACTAGATTCACCTTCAACATATTCATGAAAACCAAGACCAATTTTGATAGCAGGAGACGTTTGACTACTAAGAATATCATCCAAGATCTTAGTAGTATCTTGAAATCGTATGAGCTTATCCTTTTCTTCTAATTTATCTTTTAGAACATTTATCTCAACTTGATGTTGCTCTTCTTTTCAAGATACTGCTTCTTCATGATTCCTTCAACTTTTCTTCCTTCTTCCAACTGATGTCTTAATTCAAGAATTTCGTTTTCTTGTTTTTCAAGAGCTTGGAGTAGTTCTTTATTCTGCTTATATGATTCTTCAAGATCTTCTTTTAGTGAGAGGATCTTAGCTTCAAGACTTTCATAGTAAATGGATCTATCTCTGAGTTTCTTGATTGTTGTGCTCCTTTCATTTACTTCATTTCTTAATGATGCCATTTCATCCTGTAGCTTTTGACATTGATCTTCCTTTTCCTTGAATTGCTTCCTTGCCTTGTTTCCTTCCTCTAGTTGAGATTTTAGTTTGGTAGCTTCTTCTTTGAAGGCACATTCCCTTTTGTCCAATAGATGTTGTTGATCTCTAATTTTGTCCGTAAGCCTTTTAAATGCTGCCTCTATTTGATATCTTTCTTCCTCACCCATAAGAGCAAATTCATTTGTTTCACTATCACTTTCATCATCTTCAAATGGATGGAGAAATTCATCACCAAAATTCATACCTGATAGTTCTTTTGCTTGTTCATCTTCATTCTGAGGTGATTCTGAATCCGAAGAGTTGCTTCCACATATTCCCTAATAAATTCTCCCACTGTCATAGTTCCTTTGAGATGTCTTCTTCTTCTTAGGCACTTTCTTCTTTAGCTTCTTTCCCATTGTTCTATGGATCTCCTTCAAGCAATCAAGCTTCTACCAAAGGACCTGCTTTGATTCCAATTGGTGGAAATAATACTGAGACGGGGGTGGTGAATCAACATTAGCAAGTCAATAATATTTCATTTCCATATTCTGATTCATATACGCTACTCCAGTTAATGAAACTTGCGTGTATACACAACTATATATAAGGCAACTAGCGTATACCTTGTAAACTTATAATTTAGTTAATACTTCATAAGTTGATATTTACTCTGTGCATCAGAACCATATAAATAATAACTAGGAGTAGTAAAAACAGAACAGACAGTCACACACATGAACACAAGATATAAGGTGGAAACCCAATGTGGGTGAAAACCACCTGCTGCAATAGTCTCTATCTTTATTTTAATAAGAAACTTCTTTTTACAATATTTTGTACTGGTGCAGTCTTATACCAGTACAAAGGCTTATACCTGCAGAAGGCTATAACCTTCTCTCGTTCTCCAGCTTCTCCTGGAGCGGAGCTACAACCCCCCTTGCTCTTGTACTGGTTGATATGTTTACCAGTACGTAGGTGCCGGCCTACAAAGGCTACAACCTTCTCACTTCCTCCAGGGACCGCGTTTCATAAATTTTCAAACTGGATACTCCTGGAACGCAACATCAAAATCTGAAGGCCATGTTTCATCCAATTTTCATACTGGACCCATCAACAACATTGAAACACAAATCAATCACTATTGCAATACAACCATCAACCACACCTACATCATCATTCAGAATCTGTTGTAACCTCAAAACCAAACTTCAGAGTGTATACGCTATTTGGCAGAATCCAACCTGCGTGTATACGCAGTTTCCCTAAAGCAAACCAGCGTGTAGATCTGCAAACACTTTGCTGCACTTCTAGACTTCAGACATAATTACACATTAAAGATAAAACAGGTATTGGCGATCAGATCTTGCCCATCCATTATCAGATCTCATAATGATAAGTCATTATGATCCTGATCCATCATTAGATTTCATCCATCAACACTGAAGCTAATCTCAATCAACCAATCTGAATATGCAAAGTATTGTCACCAGAAAAATAGTCACCAAAACACAATGAAAAAACCCAGATCTCTGCATCAACAGTCAGAACCAAATGCAACTTCAAAAATCATGGTTCACAAAGTATACGCTACTTCGATGTGTTGAACCTATGTGTATACACACTTTTACCAAGGTCAACCAGCGTATACATCTGTAAATATTCATTCATAATTTTGCAACTATTCCAGACTTCAATTATAACCAAATCATAATATTTATTGATCAACACATGCATTAGTATACAGATCTAGAATAAACATGATCAAACCATATAAATATTATTCATTCCAAGACTTAAGATCCCGATCCATCATTAGATCTTATCCTCCATCAAGTGCTAAGGTTCATCCTCTATGCACCATAACCTAATAACCTGTATACTAGATCTTACTCTTCATTAGATATGCAATCACTTGAGTGCATTTGCCTAATGATCTTCTCCTCCTTTTATAGTCCTAGGTCTTACTCAATACCATGGTCCAAAACCACTTAGAATCAATACCTTGGTCCAAATACTTGGGGTCAAAACTTTAGACAGAATACCTTGGACCAATACCATGGATCAAAATACCATGGACAAAAAATAAGTTTTCCAACATGTACGCGCCTTTCCTTGCGTGAAAGTGCGTGTATACGCATACGCGCCTTTTGGTCTGCAAACCTGCGTGTATACGTGGCTTGATCAATGGAGAACCTACATATACCCTTCTTTCTTCATTATGTGTAGCCTGAACTGTAAATCATCACATCTATAAACGCTATTGTTATGCCTTCTGTCACATCTGATATGTCTTATGTAGATTCATCTAGTTACCATATACAAGAGAGTTGTTTTGCTACAAGTGGGTTGCTATCAAGTACAACACATACATCATAAATTGGAGGAGAACTTCTCCTTCCTAAAAAGTGATCGTTCTCTTGACGTTTTGCAAGGAAAAATGGGTCTTATAACAAAATAGATTTTCAAAGGTCTCTTGAAGGACTATGAGTTAGTTTTTCATGTAAACTTAAAACATAAGCAACATATCATCATTTAAATCATACAGGCATTCACCAAGATCGATAAAAAATAATTTGGTGATGGAGTTCACCCCTCCTGGGCTACATCTCTGGGCCTGCCAACATAGCTATACTGCTCCATATATTTAGTGAAAAAGAGTACATAAAGTTTGTTGATAAAACAAGTGGTTATTTTACCCTTTAAGGAAATGTTTTCCTACAAATAACTCTCAATAAAAACATCATGACAACCTACAGTCAGTAATGAAACCATCGACAAATAAAGGTGTCTTCTATAAAGACCTAGTACTCCATCTAAAAATGAGCATACATGATCATACAAGCACTTCAATTCCACATTGAAATACAAAAGAAAGCTTTTCTCAACAAGACATAGTGAGAAGAGAATAAATGAGCTGAACCCTACAAGTAACAACTGTTGCAGTAAACATCTGAAGATAAGAAAAACCCTACAAGGTCTTCTCCATGCTCAAACACCTTCAAGAACTGCTCCAAAACATTGATTGATCCATACATCCATGGAACCTAACCTACAAAAAAAATATTCAGATGTGCTCTAGTTAATAAATAGAGGTTATCATTGGATCCAGAATTTCCAAAAACCCTTAGATAGACTTTTCTTGAGCTCCAAAAGGCCACAAACTCTCCAAGTTATGGCTCCAACAAGCTATGTCTACTTCTTCTTTGTTATTTGTCCTACAAATTAGACTAACAGTCTAACTGAGCGACAAATTTTTCTTATTTTTTGCTGCAGAGGTGACAGATTCGCCTGCCAAAGGTGTAATTTGTTGGACCATTAATTTCTCCAATAACGCTTACATGCAGAAACTGTGGCCACATGGGCCATGCACTTGAGGGCCAGGACTAACCGCCCGCCCCCACTAGCATAGGCGCCATTTCTTCCAGGTCGTGGTCCTGTTCGTTCCCATAGGGTCGAGGGCCCGACCAACGACCCACCCTTATCGTCGAGCCCCCCTCCTATGCGCCTAGAGTCATATTGGTGGCCATATGGCTTGGGGCTAGTCCCCTTACAAACTCCCTCAACTGAGTGCACTTAGCATAGTCCTGTGAGGTAGCATACAACCAAAGTTAGGGTTACTTCTTAGCCCATTCCTGTCAGTGCTCTGGTTCAACTCCCGTGGTGGTATTGTGGGAGATCTACGACTAGGGATCGGGGTTGTCCTTGGGCCCTAAACCTTTGGGCCAAGGTTATATGTTGATTCGGGTGACCGGGGGCTGGGGCTGACAGCCTTACCCCTCCTCCCATTACATGTTGAGTTAAAAAATAAATAAGGTTCGTGCCCTTATAGAGTAAGAACCACCCTTGTGATGCAGTGACAAGGAATTAGGATGCTAGATGCAAGGTCACAGATTCTAATCCTGCCCAGCTTGTTTGACCATAACCATAATTTTGGCCAACTGTGGGGTGCCATGTGGTAGCCTCTGGTTTGGCCATGTGGCATACCCTAATTGGTCCACCACACAGAAAACAACCCAATCAAACTGTGAAATTTCAACCAATATGAGGCTGCCAATTGGCATAACCTCATTGGTCTATACCTGCATAATGGGCCTAATGATGTTAGCAGTACAGTAACCTAGTCAGCTACCCAGTCAAAAAACCTGGTAATTTTTTAGTTGTTGGGCCAAACGATCAAAATGCGATAACTTGAGCATACGATGTTAGATTGAGTTGAAACGAACATCATTTGATTCAGAACGATGAACTCTTAAACTTGGCGTCAGTTTCAAAACATTATGGGCACTTTCATTTTTGAGCTAAAATTTGATCACCGAATCATACGACCATCTTTTTCATTTTATGATTTTCTTTTTCTTTTGTTTCTTTCTTCTGGCCATGATATGATTTTAACTTTTTTTTAGTTGCATCAACCTCCGAGGTAAAGTTTTGAGGCCCAACCCTGATATGTAGACAATGGGAGGGGTGTGCTAGACCCTTTGGACCCAATGGTCATGTGGACCTGATGGTCATGTGGACCCATAGAAGGGAAATAGTGAATAGGGCTTGTAATGTGCAAAACGAAGTAATAAATATGTAATTGGAAAATAGGACCATGTTACCAAAATCAAGGTTTCCCAATTAGTTCCCTTCCTAAAGACATAGGCCAATAGGGGAGATCCCACAAGACTAGGATTGAAGATTAACCCCCTATTTAAGGTGAAGGAACAAAATCATGATAAAAGACCTTCCTTCTTCCAAATCATCTAATGATCCATGCCAAAATATTCAATTGAAAAACAAACATAGGCACTTGATTTCACAATGAAAAACATACCTTTTGGGTCAGATTTCCCACCTTCTAACAGATGCTCTTGACAAATGGGAAAGGAAGCATACAAATGATGTAGGTGGCAGAGATAAAGTGATGCATCACAAAGGCTACAAGATATCTATCAGGTGATGTTGGCTACCTGCTAGAAGAGATGACTAGGAGAAAAAATTTCATATGGGGTCACCCACTTTTGGTGGGCAATAGAGCCAATATGCCTTCGGGCATGATCACAAAGCCAATATGCCTTCAAGTTCATTGTAAAACCAAACAACCTTCTAGCCTCTCTATACAATGTATATAAAGGTTAATTAATCAAATAATGAGCACACTCCTTTTCATCGCACTATTTGCACACATATACATATATGTGTGGGTGCTCATGGGGTGACGTGAATTTGGAACTCAGGGCGACACAAGTTTGGATTTTAGCGTTGTGTAGAACTTCCACGTGAAAACACTATGTGACACATTATAGGGGTCCATAATCAAACCTATGTTGACGTTATCATGATGTCACTAATGGCATATGTCACGCTCTAAGTGGTGCCACATGTCACCCAAATTTGCCCATATTGGCCAGCAAAAATTGCCAAATCAACAAGACACGTGGCACCTCGTCGTGATGCCACATCATCATCATACTACCACATCATGTACATCCACATCATCACCTTAACCCAATCTCTTATTGCCATGTGTCACTGGGTTATCACTTGGCCAATCTAATCTCACCACATGTGTGTCCACATCATCGCTTGAGTCAATTGAGTCTCCCCACTTGTGGGTTCATCTACACCTGCTACATGTCATGATTTGATTTGTCCAATGTGATAGAAATGGATGACATGGGGGGGTGCAACCTCTGTTAAATTGTGTGCAAGTTAGTACACCATCCATCATTCATAAAATCTAGAGCAACCATATATGTTTGGAGATGCATGATGTTTAACCTGTTAACTAGTGCACAAGTCCACACACCATCTTCCATTGATTTATCACAAAGACATGGATTCGATCTGAAGATCCATGACATTTAACAAATATGTATGTTTTTAATAAATTTGGTGTTTTTTCCCTTTTTACCACTGTCACCTTCAAACGGACATATCTTCTCATCTCAGAGGAGTTTGACCAAGTGTGATATACCATTGGAAAGGTCTTACATAGGACTATCCAAACATACCATCTATATCTTCATTTGAACACCATAAATTCAACAAAAACTCAATATTCCTCAAGTCACTTTATCATCATTGATGTGATCTTTCAAGGCATCAAACTAACATTATAATCAACAATATTATTCCTTTAACATCCCCTTTGACATCAATGACAACACTTTTTCCAACAATCTCCCCCATTTTCATTGATGGCAACACCATTAGACATTGATGGCAATAGACTGAAACTTCCCCTGACAAGCTATTGGTCTAAAGTCTACTTTTTCTTCACAATAAGTTGAACTCCCCCAATCAAGCTTCTAGTTCAAAATCTTCTTTCTCCTTCAATGTTTGCTTTCTCTCCCCCTTTGACGTCAATGAAAAAGGGACCTACTGAAGAAGGTTTCTTAACTGGTGACTTCCTATGATTAGACCAATGCTACATAATTGTTCATGTATCTTCCTGTGGAGCTATTCTTCTTGTGAATGGATTCTCCCCCTATGAATAAGCTCTCTTCCTATAAAATCCTCTCGGATTGCTCAATTGTTCTTTCGAATAAATGCTTCTTGTCAAATGGATATATTCCCCTTGCACATCTGCAACATAACTTCCCCAGACTACTCAATTTCTCCTTTTTATAGCTTATCCCCCTATGCATGGTCTTCCTTATTTCTTCAAATGCATTTATCCTGTGTAATATTTCTTCTTCAAGTTTTCATTCCAATCATCTACATTCTTGAATAATATTTAACCAAGGGATTAGAAATGAGTGTTAATATTTATCCTTGGTCCTTCATGTTTTATTCTCCATGCCTTGGTGTTTATTCTTGAGTTAGTAGAGAGACCTTCTCCCTTGAACCATCTCAAATTGATCTTGCAATCACATGATATATGTCCTTCATTTTGGCACTTGTAATATTCTATCTTTGGCTTGAATATTGCGGGAATGGCTCATAAGACATAGTTTTATAAATTATGATTTGATTGCCTATATATTTGTCTCTGGAAGCTTGATAATATCCTCTATTTTTTATATAATCATACGTTCTACAATCCCTTGATTTATGTCCAAACCTTGTGCATGAGAAATAATGACCAAAAAATGTATTTGGATACCTGGATGAATGGACTTGTATCGATGAGGTATTTCTTCTAAAGTTGTTCCTTGGAAGAGATTCATCTCTATGTTGATCTTTGACTCCTATAGTGGTCCTTATATCTTGGTTTCTTCCTTTGCTTGAGCTAGTTGCAACTTGTTGATCCCTTATCTCCTTTTGAATGTCACTTAAGAAGCGAACATGCTTAGGCCGATCCTTTACTTGATTAATTTATTCAATTGTATTGTTGTTGGATCTTATGAAACTATTCTTAGGTGGTTCTCCATATGGTGTCCTTGAGGGTGCTTCTCCTTTGGATGTTTTGTAATCTTCTTGATAACTGAGACCTATCTTAAGGAAGGGAGATCTTTGCGGGTTGAGGATATGATATAACCAGCATAGATCCATATTAAATACAGATCTAACATGAGCCGAGAGGGATCCAATTTCTTCACATGAATTTTTTTTTATGAGCTGACATTATTTAAATATTTTGTATAGTTATTTAATTTTTAGTTTATATATATATATATATATATATATTTTTAATTTTTATGTTGGCCGACATGAGCAAAATTTCAACTTTGATGACGAATGAACATGGTTACACATCATACTGGGCTGTTGAATGAGCCTCTCGGCTTAATGACTTAGAACCTTTCAGGAGCTTTAAGTTTCAATTAAGTTGATCTAAAGACTTTTCTAATTCTCCTCTCAAAAGCGCAACTTCTTCTTCCAATTTTTCACAACTTTCTTCCTTTTTTGTTTAGTTGCTTTGATAGAATCCCATTCATCCTCTTACTTTCCTCTAGTTCAATTTTGAGAGATGATAAAATATACATATGTTGGGCGTGTGTTATATTCTTTGCGTAACTTATATCCATCACGGACAAAAACGGGTTTGCAGGGGGGTGTTAGCCCCCTATGCAGGGTTTGGGGCAGTGCCCCGAAAGAATTTTTTTGGGCAGTTTTGCGCATGGTTTTACACATGATGGTTTTACCCATGGTTTTATAGATCATGTCAAAGGATCTACAATTATGTTCTAATCCAGGGTTAATGGATTGGGGGCTTATGAATGCTTCAACATGTATATAATGTATTATAACATTGAACACAATATAATGAAAAATCAATATGGTTTTCCTACTTTTGGGTTCTGGAATCTGTGTATATTTTATGTTCTCGTCATTGAATATTTTCAGTTTTTTTAAAGAATTTGTTTGCAAGTATTATCTATACAGGGTTAAAAATTACAACATCATGATCTCTATCTTCATATTCATGAAGTTGTTGTTCTAGTTGATTTATCATCTTTCTTAGAGATTTTAATTCTTCCAATGCACTTATGAGTTCTCCTTCATAATCTACTTATGCTTCAATTTCTTTTTTTAGTTATGAACATGTAGCCCCAATTCGATCTTCCTAAAAACTTGGGTTGTTTATATGGATTTTATTTCATGTAAATCTTCTTCCTCTTACTAGTGGTCTTACCCAACCTCTTAAACACATGCTTCAAATGTTGACCCTCTTCTTATGGTTTATCTCTAAATCAAACGAAAGAATTAATTAGAAAATCAAAACAAGACTTTGATTATAAAGAAGTGACATTAATACAAGCAATGTCACAAGCGAATACATAGGTATGTGTATAGTATTATTATTATTTAGTTGTTTTAGTATTATTAATCACATATACACATATATTCTCATGAATAAGATAATTAACTAATTAGATATTATTTATCACTAACAATTATTAACACCCATAATAAAATTATGTTGTCCATGTAATAAGGAAAGAAGTCTTAAAAATGAGGAAACATTGTCCAAAAAAGAAAAGAAATAAATGATAAAGATATATAAAAGAAGTTGAATTTTGAAATTATTTACAATACATATTATAAACCACAATTCCACATTATGCATATGTTATCTGGTCACAAAGAAAATTAATTCACCAAATAGTTTTACATCCGATATAAACATGAGCGATAAATCAATTTCAATTTTCCTTTTTAGATGTTATTGGAGCTTACTTTTCTACTTAAAATTACTCTCTCCTCATCACCCTATGGACATAATATTATATAAAATTTTAAATGACATTTTCTTTGAAGCTTACAAATATTATTACATTAGTAAAAATCTTCCCAATATCATACATGTATATAATATTATCTTATTTAAAATAAATTCTTTCTAGTAAAATTATTGTATTATTTCTCTTTATGAATGATTAATGAGAGTTTTCACATCAAAAGAGTGATTAATGAGAGTTTTCACATCATTTTATAGAGAGTGAATATTTAACACATAGAAACACATATATATGAATGATCAATTCAAACTTATCTACATATCTAAGATTTTAATTTTAATTTTATTAATTTTATTAATTATGAGAAAAATCCCACTTTACCTGGACATTACATTAGTAGCAATAAACCCATAATAATCTAGAACGAAAAAAGCGAAACACCATCTCCACCTTGCAGATTTATCCACTCTTCCAGTTTATCAATACATAAACCCAAAAGAGTAGGAGATAGAGGGAATCCTTGCTTGACTCCAATGTCACTTCTAAAGCTTTCTGAAATACCTGCTGAGGTTCTACTTTTGACTTTCACATCTTCATAAGGTCTATGGACAACGACTCTATAATGCAGAGGAATTTCAAGTTCTTCCATTCTACACCACAATTTATCTCTAGGAACTATGTCAAATGCCTTTTTGAAGTCAACAAAGCAGCATAATGCTTCTTCTTTGTCCTCCCAAACCTTTTCAACAATGTGTCTCAACGTGATACCATGATCCACTGTAGAATGCTTCGGCCTAAAACCCACTTGTCCTCTTGCCCTCTTTTCTTTTACTTTTGCCAACTTACTGATTCTATTTTCTAGCATGCTACCGAAAAGCTTTGCAAACAAAGGATTGACCATAATGGTTCTATAATTGGAAGGATTATTAATGTCTCCACTTTTAAAAAGGGGTATTTCTAGGCTAGTTGTCCAATCCCTTGGGAATCCTTGCTAAATGATGTTGTTAAATATTTCCATGATGTGTGGTGCAAGAGTGTTCATTTCCCATTTCAGATACTCTGCTTGAAGCTCAACCAAGCCCTTTGCCTTTCCTGTTTTCAACTTCTTAATTCCAATCTCCACCTCTTGTAACGTGAAGAGATTTGTAGTTGTGTTAATCCTGGAGGGAGGCTCCGCCTCTGATTCTTTCTCATAAAGTTGATTTGCATATTCAAACCATTATTGTGTTGTAATATTATTTTCGATTTGCTTCTTCCTTGGTTGAAGTTCCTACCACAAAAGCTTTGGGTTATTCTTGCTTAGATATATTAACTCTTGTCGCCTTGTCTGCATGAACTCATCTTTTTTCCTTTTTAGTATCTTCTTATATAACTTTACATTCATCTTCTCCTTGCCTGCCATTTTCAAGGTTCTCCTTGCCATTTTGCATTCCTCATCAAACTAAGCATTTACAGGAAAACAATTTGATTTTGATTCCCTGTTTTTTGCTCTTTTTCACTTCTCAAGTGCAGTTTGGATTATATTTGTTAACTCATGATTGTTGAAACTTTTGAAACCAGTTTTCTCCTTTTGAATTAATCTCTCTAACATTGTCTTGAACATAGTACAATTTTCTTGTGTTAGAATAATTTTTCCCCTTGATAGTGATTGCCAAGAGCATTGGGTTTTTCTCCCATTTTGTCTTTGTTCTAACCATGATAAATTTATATAAATTGGGTTATGAACTGATTTTAAGTCCCAAATATGCTCTCCAATCTTAATTTCATCTATATTTTATATCAAGCTTTGTGAACACATCACATAGTCAACGAAACTTGCCCCATTGTATGTGTTGCAAGTGAAGTTCCCAAACCTTTTCCATCCATCTAAAGAATTGCAAATAATTAAGTTGAAAGCCTCACACAGTGTAAGCAACTCCTCTCCAAAATGATTGCTAAGTTTGTGTTGACACCTAATCATCAGGATTGGGTGAATATAATGTAAATAAATAAATAAGTAATATGAACAATCATCGGGAGATGAAGTGAACTGTCTCTCCCTCATGTATATAATGAAGACCTACTTGAAGGAATGAAATATATGAATCAATTTGTGTTGAGGTGCTACAGCCTGGTCTGACATGGTATCAAAGCCAACTCCCAAAAATAGTTGTAACTCCCTTCTGCCTACTACTCTCTGTCCTCTACCCCTATGGAGTCTGCCTACTGAGCTCTCTGTCCACTATCTACTACGCTTTCTGTCCTCTCTGTCTACTGTGCAGTCTATCTACTATTCTTACTACCTAAATTCAGAAAGCGTTGAGAGAGGGACAACTTCAGAACTGGAATATTGTCTGAAGACGTTTCGGTGGAATATTGTCTTGCTGCGTGGCCCCAAGAGCCATCGTGAGGCTGTCATTTTTGTTTCTTGCATCGATGTTGCAGTAAATGCCATCGCAGTGAAATTTCCTACCTAGAAATGTTTTCAGGTCAAAGAAAAATATTGATGCAAGAAGGACATGGTACATGCAATTTAATCTGAAGGTTGGCACGTGAGTAAATTGAAGTTTGAAGAACGTTGCTCCGGAATGCTGCATTGAATTGTTGATTTGAATGCTTCTCCCTTCCATAAGTATTTATAGAATGCTACTCCGTTGGAGAACGCTGCTACTCTTGTCTTGAAGAACGCTGGTATTATAACGCTGTTTTGGCATTGTATTAACGCTGGTCTAAAGTGTTTTTTGGCATATAATGCTGGTATTCACCTTGAAGTTTTTTTTTGCTAAATGCCATGCATTGAATTTTTTTGGTACGTTGCCATGCGTTGAATTGTTTTGGTA
>APFE030398924.1:0-15603 GCA_000404065.3 Pinus taeda
TAAAACATAGGTGGAGATAATAACACTTTATCCATAATCACTTCATGTTTCAAAATTGAGTATTAACATGGATTTTTCTAAAACATTTCTTCAGAAAATTCACTAGGTGTTGTCCTCATTAATTAAATTAGATTAGATTATTTAGGTTAATATTTTGACAATAATTTGTTTAAAAATAGGTTAGAAAGCGAAATTTAAAATATATTATGAGGTGAAATTTAAATTTAGTTACGGAAAAAGATAAAGCAAAAAAACTTTTAATTATTTAAACTATTTCTTATTAACAAGAAACATACGTATTTTTATTATCTATAAAGACGCAATATGTAAAAAGCAATAACAACAATAATAATGTAAGAAATATGAAAAAAATTAAATAGTTGAAATTTAAATTAAAAAAATAAAGATACATAAACCCAAAATTCATTCTGATGTCATCTCATCAAACAAGATACATTCACATGGATTGTTATATACATCATTGTTTATTTCTTGGATTTTTAAATGCAAGGACACTTTTCCTTACTTATTACTTGGTAATATTTATATCTAAAATTTCTATATGGATAGCTCATGCTATTAAATATATATTTATTAGATTAGTAAAAAAAAAAAAAAAAAAAAAAAAAAAAAAAAAAAAAAAACATCTAGTTTATATAAATATATTTTTTATTTTTAATTAAAATAGTATATTATTATAGATAAATGTTTTTTGGATTAATCACATTATTAAGATTTGGTTTTATACTTATCAACGTTTTTCACTTGTTTATATGTCAACAATTACAAATCACCGATAGGCCCCTTTGTTTATCCCTAGTCTTCGATTCCTTAAGACTTCACGACCACATGCTAGCCCTTATATCAGAGCCCTCTAATCAACAATTTCCGAATGTGGCCAACATGCCAACCATTGCAAACCGCCTTACCGATGTCACGTCGGCACCTACCACATGGCACTTTTTGATTGGTGACACCTGTCACTTGGATATGGCCCATTAGGCCATCCAAAATGGTGAAAAACCCCTGCCACGTGTCTTTCGATACTGCTACGTCATGCCGATGTTAGCAGCCACTTGGCCCTCTCAGAACTAATCGGATCCTACGATGTGTCCACATCAAAGCTCATCTGATGATGCCACCTGTCCTTATCGGATCCAACTAGACACCTCCACATGTCCTCCCGAAGGAGAGAGATAGAGGCCTAACATGTTTAGTTTTGAAGCAATTTTCTTTGTAAAAATATTTTCGACTCTCCTAACAATTTAACATTAGAGGTTCAAATCCTAACACTTTAACAAAGAATGCCTCAATTAGTGTTCGTTGATTGACAAATTCCTATGCCTGTCATATATGAAACTGCTAATTGCCGATATCCTATGTTCCACTATGCACCGACTAACGGGACCTCCAATATGTGATATCACAAATTGCATATTGAACATTGTTGTCGTGCTACACCATCGGATTCCAATAGCTGACTGTGATTCATGTTAGGACCTCCGATCTCCGATATTCCTCACTGCATAAGTCCTAAATAATCTTGAACTTCAACGGGCCATATCTCTCAAGCCACAAGTCCATTTATGGATTTCTGCATATCATTGGAAATCTCTTCCAGAGCACATTCCAATAAAGAGAGTCTGATTAGCGACTAAGCCCATACTATGCCTCAAAAGATGCCTCCAAAGTCTCTACCTAACTGGAATCACAACCACTAAGGCATGAAGTTCCATCATCAGGATGAGCCTTGTTTGACATCAATTCCAACACTTACACAACCAACCACCTTCATACCATCAAATGACCAACAATCTCCCCCTTTCGCATTGATGGAAACACTGCAGACTCCCCCTCAGCTTGGCATGGTCTGCTTTGATGCCAAATTTCTCCCCCTTTGAGATTAGTGGCAAAGAAAACTTCCCTTGTACTCTCCCTGAACCAATGTAGCCTACCCTGCCATGAGTTCCTCTTGCTGAGTAGTTGCCACCTCCTACCAAAATGAATTCATTTGCAGGGAGGAGTCACAACTCCTATCTACTTCTTGAGATACTCAAATGGTTCTCTTGTAAGTAGTTTGGTAAAGATATCTGTTAGTTGCTCTTTAGTGGGCACATATACAAGTGTAACAGTATTGGCTGCAACTTGTTCCCTCAAAAAATGATACTTGATAGGGATGTGCTTGGTTTTTTTAATGCATGACTGGATTTTTTGAGATGTCTGTAGAGTCTCATGATGCTTTTTTTTTTTTTTTGACACCATTTCCATCCATTTTTCCTCTTTTCATCCTTGCTATCAACTCAAATAAACAGTAAACTATAAATTTTGACATGGTAAGGTATTTAGATGTCTTATTTTTCACATTTATTAATGTGACTTGTTATTAAGTTAAAATATTGTAATAGCTACATAATTAACATGATTCTGCAGTTGTTTCATGATTCCACAACTATCTCCATGGTTTTCCGGATTCCAATACACCAACCAAGCAAAGAAGCACATGGGTAGATGGGAATTGATCTCCTCCTATTCGTCCGATCCAAATCATCAAGGGAATTGCCCAGTGGCGCATTCAAAGAAGCAGGTCAATACATGGATAACAGAGAAACAAGAGTTCAGATAGATCATGACTCTCTGATTTTCTTTCCAAATTGAAAATCGTCAAGAAACGTTATTACTATGTTATAGATTATAATTCGGATTAGGATTGTTTTAAGTTTTTAAGGCATAAAAGTCTTAATATGTTTAGCACGAATTCTATATATATATAACTTTGTAAACAAAAAACAGGGACGCATATGTAATATTTAATTGATAGTTTGAAGTTTTACAACTATGTTCTTTTTCAATTCAAGAAGTATTCTCATCAATCTCAAGTGCAATTAGTTGTTGAATTAAACTCTTATAACCCACAGTTTTGTGGAGGGCCCCTGCAGACAGTCAAGGTTCAATCTTTTATTTTTAGCTCAGTTCATTTTGTTTTCATTATTTCAAGAATTACATTTTCGTAGCTTCAGTTTCTTTGCAGTTATTTGTTTACAGTCTTTCATTTGTTGTCTACCAATTTCAATCATTTGTATGCTTTCTAAAATAGAACTATGTACATAATACTCTTCTTTTCATGGAAAATACACTTGATTAGGTCACATTCCTTCTCTTTTTGCTTTATTATTTCAAGTAGAATTGTTAATTGTAGTGTGTGTAGATCTTAACATAGATTGCTTTATAATTTATTCTTGAATATAAGTTATTCTTATTTTTAGAGCAGAGATAATTATATTCCTAGAACATAAGTAGTTTATTCATAGATTTTAGAGTAACCTTCTTTTTAGTTCTTTTCAGAAATACAATTTATCTTAAAGAATTGTTGATAGAATTTACAAAGTAGTTTTTTCTTTTCCATCGCCTTGCATAGTAAATCTTTTGAAACTAACATTAGTAAGTTAAATAGGATCATGATAGCTTGTCTTACTTTTCTTTTCAAGAATTGATTGTAGGAATTTAGTTGTAAATCTTCAATTTCATTAGGAACATAGGAATAAAGAAAATCCTTAAAACAAACACAATAATAATCTTAATAAACTCAAAAAGGCTTTTAGCCTATATAATGCACTTGCACTTCACAAGTTTACCAACTCCGGTTGATAATTTATTTAAGTAATTTAAGAACATTAAATTGACTAAATATTGTGGTGGGGAAGTGTAAATAGAAGTCTTGATTTCTTTTAGATAAAAAATATATATATAAAAAACAAACAAATAAAAAAACATGATATGCATAGGGAAAGAGACTCTAGGGGTATATTTGTAGGTAGAGTAAAGAGCTTAATTCCAACAACATCACTTACTTGTAGTGCCACACCACCTACACAAACTCAAATTACCTCCATAGCAGGAAAACATAAATTTATTGAGGTATTAAGATCCGAAATCCAACCTAGAGATTCACCAACTTCATCAATAAAAGCCATAATAGAAGAAGATCATATATTCCCAACAACAAGAATAATTTTTCTATCTTCAACTGGAGAACAACTTCTAGCTCAAGAGTTGGAAGTTCCTATTGAAGAAGAGGAAGAAGAAACCTACTTCAAACCATTGATAGCAGAACCAGAGGAACTAGAGGAAGTTGAAAACCCAATCTTAGAACCAGAACCAGAGCCCTATATTAGTTCTGAAGAATCTACAATGGCTGGAGAAGGGCAAGGAGAGGTACACAATTTAAATGGTGAACAACCTAGGATTGGAGGGGGAAGAGGATATGGAAGACAAGGTGGAGGAAGAGGAGGAGAAAGAGGTGGAGAAAGAGGAAGAGGAGTTGATATAAATCCAGAACCTTTTGGATTTCCAATCCTTGATGTAGATACAACTGTAACAATGAAAAATATCTCACCCTCTATCTTACCAAACTCTCATGGATTAAGGAGTGAAGATCCTGAGACATTTCTCTTTTGAATTTGAAGTCTTGTGTAGATCATATGATTATCTACATGATTCTCAAAAGTTCAAATTATTCCCCGCAACCCTTAAAGATGCTACATTAAAATGGTTTATGGGTTTAGGAATAAACTCCATAAGAAGATGGGAACAAATGAAAACTACATTCTTAGAGAAATATAAGGATTATTGTATGCCCCATAACATTAAAGATGAAGTCTTTAAAATGACACAAAAAGAAGATGAAAATCTTGAAGATTTCGTCAAAAGATATGCTTACAATGTAAAAAGGGAAAAAACGAATAATCTAGATGAGGAAACTTTGAAATATCTCTTATTGAAATAAATTAGAGATGAGTGGATTGATCTTCTCAATCTAATAGGAAAGGGAGACATTTCTTAGTTGTCACTAGGCGAAATTTGTGAGTTGTACATACACATTTCAAGAGGCAAAGGAAGAATCGAGAAAATTCCAAGAGATCCTCTTCTATCAAGGATTAATAAATTCGCAGCTGAGACAGTAAGTAGAGAAAAATTAGGAAATTTACTTGATAATTTTAAAACAAATATTTTAGGGAGTCTTAGTGAACAAATTGACACCCTTAAAATAGAAAACAAGCAAAAAGCTAAAAATGATGCATTGTCCATTTTTCCCGTATGTGCAAAAAGAAAAATGCCTTGAGAGAATGTCGTCTTGATTTAAAAGTGTAGAAAATTGTGTTATTTGTGTGGAAAATCATGATACAAAAGAATGTCCCTCAAATACTAGGTCTTAAAGCTGTTTATCAAGAAGGAGTACCAAATTAGGTAGATCCTCTCTATTTTATTGCTAAAATACCTTCGCAAAATCCATAACCAAATACAACTCAAGGTTTTAATACTCAACCATTTGCACAATGTTCACAAGTAATTGGACTGCCCCAATCCCTTGGCAATCTTGGCCAAAACCTTGGTCACAAGGATGGAAAAATCCTTATGGAAATTCCCTCAATATCCTCAATTTCCACAATTTCAACAATCATATCCCTCTTTTCCTCCACAATATTATCCTCAAGATGTTAAACAAACTTAACCTCACAATGTGAATCCACAACTTTCATTACCATTTCCTCAAAGACCAAATAAATTTCCTTCCCAACCACTTCCAAATCCAATTAATAATAACAATTCACAACCTGTTTACAATATGGAAAGAGAAAATTTTCAAACCTACATGATAACTCCACTAGATATAAATAATGTTCAACTTAGATCTGGTAGAATATTAGAAAAGAAGTCCCCTCAATTGTTATTCAAGAAAGTGAAAAAGAAAAGATCCATGAAGAAGAAAAGTCTCTTAATGGAAAAGAAAAAACTAAAAAAAAAGTTACTCCGACAAATTCAAATAACTCAACTCCTATTATGGAACAACCTTCAGTATTTGTTTCAAAACCACCTGTCCCTGAAAGATTAAAAATTGATGAAGGGGTAGAAAAACAATTTTTATTGCCTGATTACGAAATGTTAGATGAAGTGAAGAATGTTTGCATAAATATTCCTTTACTTCAAGCCATTAAGGAAATACCAATTTCCGCAAAAATAATTAGGGACTTGAGCATAAAAAAACTTGGAATAAAAAGAAAAGAAATCAAAAGAATCCAAATTGTTGGAAAAAATGCAGATATCATGATGGGTAATATAAAAATTCAGAAATATATTGATCTAAGAAGTCCCATTGTGGAAACACAGATCAATGGTGTATAGATCCCAAATACATTGATTGATCTAGGAGCAACCATAAATATCATGAGTAAACAAACTATGAATCAATTAAAACTTTCTAATCTTCAATATACACCTAGATTATTACAATTGGCAGATAGATCTGTGATCAAACCTGATGGTGTATTAGAAGACATATATGTACCCTTAGATTCTTGGGAATACCATGTTGATTTTATGATTTTAACACCCAAGAATAACTTAGGAGGACATCCATTGATTCTAGGAAGACCATGGCTAGCTACAACCGATGCTTTCATAAGTTGTAGATCTAGTGATATGTTCATTTCTGATGGGAGTTCAACACAAAAATTCACACTATATCCACCAGCAAAAACAACAGTAGAGGCTGAAAATGAAGATTGGTTAGATGATGACTTTTATATAAGACCAATCTTTGCTACTTCACAAATAGATGAAGAAGATCAAATTTTAAATATAATGGAAAATAATGAACCTTCATCATATTGTGAATCTAGTCAGAGTTTTCAAAAGAAATGCAATATTGAATATTTATCATCTCATAAGTTATCCTTGCACTCTATGGAAAAATTTGGCAATTCTACAATTGAAATATTTCCAGGAAAAACTTTGAATCTCAACAATAATTTGGAAGAATTTCAAAAGAAAGAATTAATCAAGATGTTACAAGAAAATTCATCTTCTTATGCATGGGAATATACTGATATGAAGGGAATTGATCCTAATACTTGTAAACATCATATCTACATTTAAGAAAATGCCAAACCAATTCGACAACCTCAAAGAAGAATGATTCCAAATCTAAGGGAGATTGTTAAGGAAGAACTACAAAAACTATTGAATGTCAATTTTATTTATCCAATATCAGTCAGTTAGTGGGTTTCACCCTTAGTATTTGTTTCTAAAAAGAATGGAAAATGGGGAGTGTGTATTGACTATAGGGAATTGAATAAAGCCACTTTAAAAAATCACTTTCCACTCCCTTTCATAGATCAAATTTTAGATACATTGGCAGGAAAGGAATATTTTTCATTTTTTGGATGGTTTTAGTGGGTATAACTAAATCCAAATAGCCTCAAATTATTAATATAAAACCACATTTACTTGCCCATGGGGAGCTAATGCTTACCAAGTACTTCATTTTGGATTATGTAATGCTCTTGCAACATTCCAAAGAGTAGTATTAGGCATTTTTTCTTATCTAATTCATGATTGTGTGGAAGTGTATATGGATGATTTTACAGTTTATGGAAATTCTTTTAAAGAAGCTCTTAAAAATTTGGAAAAAGTTCTCACTAGATGTAAAGAGGCAAATCTTTCATTAAGCCATGATTTTTTTTTTTTTTTTTTAATGACGTTTACTAAGAGAATTATTTTAGGACACCATATTTCATGAAATGCAATTAGAGTGGACACATCTAAAGCAGAGTTCATTTATAAATTCTATTTTCTAACCTGTCAACGAGATGTTAGGAGTTTTCTTGGTTTCACTGGTTATTATAGAAGATTAATAGAAAAATTACAAAAATTTCATCTCCACTTTTCAAATTACTCAGAAAAGACTGTGAATTCAATTGGAATTTTGATTGCCAAAAGGCCTTTGAATCATTAAAAAAGAAAATCTTTGAAGCACCCATTCTTAGAGGACCAAGTTGGAAATTACCTTTTCATATTTCGACTGATGCTTCAGGCATATCTTTAGGAGTTATACTAGGAAAAAAATACTCAACTTCATATGCCATTTATTACACCAGTAAAGATTTGACTCCTACAAAGTTAAATTATACTTTCACAGAGAAGGAGTTTTTAGCTTTTGTTCATGCCATCAATAAATTTAGACATTATATTAATGGCTATGAAAATTTTGTACATACTGATCATTCTACAATTAGATACTTAATGAATAAATAAATCACTAACGGCAGAATCACTAGATGGTTGTTGTTGCTACAAGAGGTTAACATTACTATTTTGGATCGACCTAGAAAACAAAATATAGTTGTTGAATTTTTATCAAGGATTCAAAATGATAACAATGACATACCCGCAAAAGATATTTTTCCTGATGAATATCTTTTTGTATTATTTACTAAATCTCCATGGTTTGCAGATATTGCTAACTATTTGGCTACATGAATATTACCATCATACTTGTCTCCTCGAGAAAAAAGGAAGGTAATTCCAATTAGTGCATCTTATTCATGGGTAAATGAAGAATTATATAAAACAGGTCCAGATATGATCATTCGAAGGTGTGTTAGAGAAGATGAAGTACCATAGATATTGAAATATTGTCTTGATGAACCATGTGGAGGACACTTTGCTGACAAAATAACTTCTTACAAAGTCCTTCTCTTCGGATACTATTGGCCTTCCGTTTTTAAGGATGCCAGAGAGTATGTTAACAAATGTGATAGTTTCCAAAGGATGGGGAAACCTGTTCCTTCTGATGTGATGCCTCTACAACCTCATGTACTTATTGAACCTTTTCATAAATGGGCTCTGGATTTTGTTGGCCCAACCAATCCACCTTAGAGACAAAAAAGGTACATTATTTTTTGCACTGATTATGTTACAAAATGGTAGCTAATGCACTTCTTTCTGCTACTAAAAATGTTGTAGTTTCATTTCTTTTTGAGGATATTTTTACTCATTTTGGTGTTCCAAGAGAAATTGTAATAGATCAAGGTACTCAATTCACATCCAAGTTGGTACAGAAGATAATGAAGGAATACAAAATCAAACATTGGAAATCTACTCCATATCATCCTCAACCAAATGGACAGGTGGAGTCCACCAATAAAGTCATTGAAGCAATTACCAAAAAAGTTCATTTGCATAGAAGAGATTGGGCAGAAAGCTTCCAAAAGCTTTATGGGCATACCATACCACATGGAGAAATACTATAGGGCATACTCCTTATGAGCTTGTCTATAGAAAACAAGTCATGTTTCCTATTGAGTTTCAAGTCAAAACTTTCCAGACAGTATTCATATTGGGTCTTGATCTTTCGGAGGCACAAAAACAAAGGATGGAGCAACTGAAAGCACTTGATGAAATAAGACAAGATGAAATCCAAAGAACCAATCTAGTTCAACAACGAAGATCCAGATGGCATGACAAATATATTAAAGAGAGAAAATTCCATCCAGGAGAATGGGCATTAATGTTGGATTCAAAGTTCAAAGATTTCCAAGGGAAATTTCAAACTCATTGGCTTGGGCCTTATGAGATTGAAACAATCTTTGACAATGGTGCAGTTAGGATCATAACTATTAATGAAGAAAGGATCACTTTTATTGTGAATGGTCATCGACCAAGAATGTAACATAAGCCATTGACCAAGGAAGAATTTATCAAATATTTACAAGATAATACTAATATAAAGTTGGTGAAGAAGGATTTTACTTCTTCTCCAACTTTATCTTCAAAGTCTTTTTCTTTCTAGAAAATAAAAAGAATATAATATATATATATATATATATATATATATATATATAATCCAACAATGGTTGGCATGTCTATACATAAAATCTAAGGTGAAATCAATTTTTGACAACTTAATTTTCCTCACATATGTTCTAAACACATTTTCTTTATGTCCCACTCTTTTCTTTTCAAAAATAAAATAGCTACAGAATTTTTGAGTTTCTATAGCTCTAATATTTATGCCGCTACTTTGATATAAATTTCTGATGGAATAATTGAAAGAATGATTGACTCCCTCCACTGCAAAGCACCTAAAGATAATACAAAGGACAACAACCAAAGGTTAGAAAGAAATAATTCAAAGGAATGCAACTCTTTAATTTGATAATAGGGATAAAAAACATTAAATGTATGAATTATATAGACATCGTACTACCAAATTCAAAATCATTATTACTAAGAGTTGATAGTATCGTGTCAAATTAGATCTAATCCGCCATTCTCCCCCAAATCATGCTCATTTATGCTCTCAACGGTTAGATTATGTCGCACTTCTTTATACCCTTACCACTTACACTCCCATCATTCACACTCCAGTCCTCATCACTCTGAAACCCTTTGAAAATAGTTGTAGTGGCTACAACTACCCTCCAAAATTTTGCCTTAACCTATTTTGGAGCCTCCCTACCAACCTTACGCAACACTCTGTCTTGCTTCGTCAAGTACTCAAGCTTCAAGTGTTTTCCTCGCACAAAGGTAGGCTAAGCAACTTTCCCTTGAAAATTGCGCATTTCTAGAGGGAAACCAACCTTCCCTCTAGGAATTGTGTAATCCTCTCTAACGGCCTGTTGGGCTCCAGGATTGTGCAATATTGCGAGCCAACCATCCTAGAAAGATTTGCGCAAATTTTCCCAGCAGCAGGCTATTTAGCCCAGGATTTGTGCAAATATGTGCAACAGTTAGCTTCTTTGCCCAAAAATTGCGCAAATCTCTTGGGAAGATAGCCCAAATCCTAGCCAGAAATGCACATTTTTCTCTAGCAGTTGAGCAGTCTTTTGCATGTGGAACTGTGTTGACCAGTTCCCTCCGGGACTGAGAAAAACAGACTTGAATGCATGGGTTGCTTCTCCCAAGGAAGCATGCAAAGTAATCCCTTGTTTCAAGGATCTATGTTTAGCAATTGGAAGTTACATGCAAGGAGTCATTCCAAAACCTCCCGCCAAGTGTCGCTTCCCCTAGATTCGTGGCATGCACATCACAACCTCGATGTCATCAATACTCATCAACCAGACACTGCAGATCTCATTTGTCACATCAACCTTGCATCTTTGACATCCCACATCACATCTAGGAGTAGGGAGCACATTCAACTCAGCTGTTTTGGAGTAAGCTTGCTTCCCATGCCTTGTGCTGCATTTCTGTCACTTTTTGTGTTTTCAATTATGCGGGTGTTATTTTATTGATTGATTTGAACGCTTCGTTTACATAAATACTAGCTTTTCCTAGTTTTGTTTTGGTAACAATGTAAACTTTGAAACAGGAACTCGTACTATTACCCATTTTGTAGAGATAGCAAAAAAGTGACCTGATTTTGAAAAGGGGTGATGCAGAACACACATGTTTTTTAGAGCTTAGTTTTTGGCACTATAATTCTTTTTATGTACATTGCGTTTTAAAATAATAATGTTTCCTATGCTGATTTAAAAACGTAGTAATTCTACAACAGGCCCTTTTTTTTTTCTAATGTATGAAATGTAAATAATTATTTTGTAAATTTAATCATTTTTGAAGTGGTCTTTTTCTTCATATTTTCTTGTTTTTATTTAATTTTTTTTTTTTTTTTTGTAGTGAGGTTTTTAATTGTTTTGCATATTTAAAGAAGAAGGTCGATATTTTGAATTTTCGATATTCCTACATATTTATATATCATTAATTAATTTTCAATCCACAAGAAATAATTGCTTCTAAAAACTATTTTTTAACAATGGACATATAAAAATAGCCATTTTCAACATAAATATAACTAAAAAACTACACGTTTGAATAATTTTTTTGCTACAATTGACATGCAAAAATCACAATTTTTATACGAAAATTTTAACTAAAAATAGTTAAATAATAGTTTTTTTTTTTAATGAATTTCATGTCAAAAAATAATAATAATAATTTATTTTATTTTTTTTTATTTTTTTTTTATAAAATAATGATTAACTTAAAAATTAATGCAAAAATCACATATTACAAATATTGAACGCAAACAACTTTAATTGAGTGTATGTTCTTCTCATAAAATGTCAAAGTCAAAACATTGCAAGTATAACTATTTAATAGTTACAAAAAATGTGCTTGATTTCCAAGCATAACTTAAATTTAATCAACAATGTCACGTAATCCAAACTCTTCATCCTCTAGAGTTTCATCATTGTCTTCTTCCATAATATTTTCTGCTTCCTTTTGCTCATTTTCGTCTTCTAATGGATCTTTGATGTCTGCAAATCTCCCAATGTATGTCTTTCCAAACATCCCATGTAATGGTGGTTGAGGTTCCTTTGACTTTTTTGCCACACGTGATTTACTAAAGTTCCTTTTCTTCAACCCAATTTCTTGCATTACATCTTGAAGAAATTGAAGAGCATTAATTCTTTGCTAAAAGAAATTGCACTGTAATGGATCTTTTTCAATTGCAATGCAATTTCTTCCTTTTTAAAGGCAGCATGCTAGTGTTGTACCTAATTATCAAGCACAAAAGAAATAATGAAGTAAATTAGTACAATGACATATTAATTAAAAAATAACATATTGAAATTCAATTCCATATAATAAAACTTACCTGAGCCAGAAAATAAATCCAAAACCCAATCTCCTTCATTTGAACATATGTCTATAAGATAGTTAATCAAATATTGTGGTTTTTGATAAATGTTAACTATCTCTCCTTTTGTTTGTTTGTCTTCATATATTAGTTTTCTCACAACAGCATCATAAGTCAGTATTTGGCTATGACTCTTTCCATCTACCCGATTAAAAATCATAGACATATAGCTACCATCTTTTGCCCAACTATCAATATGAATGAACTCACAATCATTTATAAATAGTTGATCTTCACGGTTAAGAAGATTTGACTTTTGCCTATAACATGAAATAGTAAAAGTTCAATCAACTTGTACATAAATGATTTTTTCAACATTAATCAAATATACATTTTAAATGTCTTAGCATGTAAGTTGCATCCTTGAATTTGTTTTCCCCTTGAAGCTTGACAATATCATTGCCAATTGTGTGTCTGAATGAAATGTCACAAATCTCCATAATGGTAATGATGTGACTTCTACAAATCTCGCAACCACTTTACTGAGAGCTTGATAAGTATAAGGGTCACTATCATAGTCAATGTTTGGAATATTGAAACCATGGGGAATATCTGTAATAAATAGGGCATACTCCCTTTTCGGTATGAGTTTAGCAATGTCTTCACAGTCATCTTGTATTACTTGATATTGAATAGTGTCTAACCCATTCCAAATGAAATGAGTAAGAGTTGGATCAAGTTCAACATTCTTAAAACGTTGCTTCCTCAGTCTTTCGATATTTATTTTTTCAATAAAGGTTATGAAGCTATTTGGCACTCCATTATCATCCTTCTTCATCTTTTATAAAATAAACAAATATATGTGTAAGTTACAAAATTAAAAATAGTACACAGATGAATAAAAATGAATGTGTAAATCAAGATACATTTTTAAATGCAAGATAAAAAGCTTTTAATGTTGATGTAGAACTTGAATCTGAATAGTTGCATACAACATCATCCCAACTATCTTCATTCAACAATTTAACCATTTGTTCTTGAATTTTCATGTAAACTTTGTGACTGCATAAATAAAGTAACAAAAAGTTACTATAATGATATGTATAACAAATACTACCAAGAACAACATGTTTTATTTAAAAGAAAATTATAATCTAGAAATAAATAAAAATAATTCAACAAAGTTACTTTTAAAATTCTTTAGACATTTCCTCCAATGATAATTCCCCTGACTTCACATGAGATAATATTGTTTTCACAATTTTTTCATATTTCACTCTTTGCATTG
Source organism: Pinus taeda (assembly GCA_000404065.3). Taxonomy (NCBI): domain Eukaryota; kingdom Viridiplantae; phylum Streptophyta; class Pinopsida; order Pinales; family Pinaceae; genus Pinus; species Pinus taeda. The sequence goes on from APFE030398924.1 coordinate 13,710, forward strand.
CTCTCCAAGGTGTGATGGTCATATCTTCTGGAAGCTGCTTCAATTCAGGAGTTGATTTACTGCTGCTACATATCAATGGCTTATACTTTTTGACCTTCTAGTTTTTAATGCCAATGTTTTCCCACATGCTAAAAATCTCATCAATAAACTTCCAAACATCTCCAGTTCTAAATGCCAATTGGAAAATGTTATCAACACCTCTGAATAAATCACTAGGAAGGTTGCGTTTCACACCTTTTGAATTGGGTTTCTCTTCAATTTGATAGCCTATTTCCATACAACATTCCCTTCAAAAATATGCAGTAACATTTATCATATCCCCACCACATTTTTCTTGAAATCCACTATGAATAAATCTAACCCTTTGGATGAAAGTTATATACATCCTATATTCATTATCTGAATTATGATCCCATGCCACTAACTTTGCTTCTGTATTTGATAAACCAGCATAAATGATACATTTCATTGTTTCAAAATGTGGGTTATTGGGATATTCCTCCATCAATTGTCTTTAAGCTTCTACAGAATGGTTCCCCCCAAGCACATAATAATTATATTCAAAACATTTTGACTTATCAAATGCTTCTTTGTTGGGAACTTGAACTGGATCAACAAGAAGCACATAATTAACCACATGAGCATATGGATTTTACCTCATCAATGTTTTCAAGTCGTGAACATGTCGATGGCGTGGCTTTCTGACTTGATATTGACATTGTCCTTCACTTGCCTTATAGGTTTGTCTGACATTAGGCTGAAATGTACGACCACCATCAATTAAGTTTCTCTTTGTCAAATTATGTCGAATGGCATTTTGTTTTGTTTTGATAATGCCATCCTCTAAATCAACCCCTTGTGTAACGATTTCTCTGCTTTCTTTTGAAGTTTCACTAGGTTCTTGACTGCTGGTAATGACTACTTCAAAATCTTCAACTTTACTTTTCTTCGTCAGAACATTCTCAACAAATTTATTCTTGAGCATTGTTTCTTTTGGTCTTTTACGTCTCTTCTCAGTTCTAATTTCATCTTCAGTAACGACAATATATGCCTCACTATCAGTTTCAACTTCATCATCCTCAAAAGTAACTTGTCTACCCTTGCTAGATTTATCCATTAGAGGCCTTTTTTTGATCCTTTGGATGTAGTTTTGTATCATCATCAATTACTACATTTTTCTTGTTTTCCATATCTTCTTTTGACACTGAGTAAAAACTACTGACAACTTTCATGATATCATGCTCTATGAAATGAATGCCTCCCAACCTAATTGAACAAATTTCAACAAAATTCTACCAAACAAAATATCATATGTCAATAAAAATAAAGTTAAAAAATATAGCGAGACACTTTCAAGAACGCAAAATACAAATATAAATAACAATACTTACGATGTTTTGTTTCATCTCATTTATGATTTGTTTACACAACTTTGTAGATACCTATCTTGTGCCATACAATGAATATGATAGTCAATATTTAATCCTTTCATGTGCTTTTGTAAGTATGTAAACAACTTCAGTGTCCGGTACCGAACACATATCTATGACTCTTCCCATCAGCTCATAAATTCCATTATCATTCGGTATATCAATATATAGATCTATATTCACATTTTTGCTTTATCTTTCTTTCACATGCCAGATTCTTGATGGGAAATTCACCTCTTTTGAATTATTCCAGTCCGAAATCATCTTCTTATCATTTGAGGCACTTGAAAGATTTGTAGCCATGACCTTAGGTGGAGTTCATTCACCAATGTTTTTTGAAGATGCACCTTTAAGAGTCTTTGGTCCAGAAAGATTCACATAAATCCTCTTTGGGGCCATTTTCCTGAAAAATAGAAACACATAAATCAGTAAATAATGAAAACATATTAACTTAAATCCACAAC
>APFE030398930.1:0-20962 GCA_000404065.3 Pinus taeda
TGTGCTTAAAGATAAATCAATAGTTTGTTTTGAGAGAGCCCTCTCAGGTTAGGGAGGCTAATCCCTAGCTAAAAGCCTAGTCTGAAACAGTTACATAAGGTCTTACTGATTAGCAGCCATCAGTACTGATTTTGTGATAACACAAGGAAACAATAATACCAACAACACCGATACCTCCATGAGCAACATCAATAACATCAGTACAAAAACTATCCCTAGCCTAAGACCCAATTGCTTGAGTGAATTAACCTACTAACCTAGTTATAGCCGCCTAATTGCTTCAAGAAATTAACTTATTGACCAAGTAATAGTTCTCCATCTGTGAACATTATTTACACAGAGCCCATGTGTTTACTTCATCCTCTATCCATGCATGCAGTGGGAGCCATTTAACCAAGTCTTGAACCTCTCAGTCCAATGCCTCATTTACTCAGCTAGGCTTCTAGTCTATGAAAGAGCTAGATCCATGGTTCCATGACTAGCCTCTATGTGCCTGCTCCTAGGCTTATGTTCATAGCTAGAATAGTAACAAGATAATAAGTTGATGGTCTATTTTTGGATGTTCATTTTACAAACACATTCTTTGTAACAAGGTTACTTATCATGACATCAAAGCTATTAATCTAGGTTACTACAAGAATTTGAGTTGGACACTTGAAGTATGATTTGACAATTGACTAATTCTAATTTATAATAAATTCATGGCAAATGAGAAGTTGGGATTTGAATTTTTATCAAAATTTAGTTTCACTAACCTTTTGATGTTTTGATTTTTTTGCATAGAATGACATACGCGATATGCTTGATTTTACATTTAGCATGGATGTGGATGAAGAGAAAATGATATTATATTAGGGGGAAGAGGTAATCAGTAATCTCCCTTCCAATTAGTCTCTCCTATGATTCATGGTATCTTATGTTTTCAGAACCAACTGAGATTTTTGTTATCAGTAGGTTGTTGACCATGAGTTGATTCTTAGTGGTCACAATAGCATAGTTACTAAGGAAAATAAACAAGAATGTTTTGATCTTATTGCAGAGCATTGACTCAAAATAGAAATACATCCAATTGAAAACATAGGCACACTTGGATGTAAATATTGGTAATGAATTCGACAATGTTTATCAACTTTCGAGTGCCCATGTTACATATTTATGAAGCTTTTGACACCCTTTTGTTTTGGTGATGGTATAAGATTATTATTTGTCTATTTGTGAAAAATGTCACATGTAATGTCTTGGAACTTTACTTTAGTTTAAAACAGAAGGAAATGTATGTATTTTACAACGATGCATTTTATCTTTCATCAATCAATCTGGTTCTCGGCCCCTTTCTTATAGCTTCGATGTTTTACTTTATTGAAAAATCTACTATTTTTCAGCTTCTGTGTTTTAATTTTATTGAAAATTTTATGATATTGAAATGAAATGGGTCTATATACCCTAATAAGTTTTGTTAAGTGCATGGTAGATAAATACAAATTTTTAGTTTTGTGATGCATGATACATGGTCATTACTTTGTTGTTATATAATACCATATTGAATTGGGACTATGTATTGCAAATTGTATGTTTGTGCGAGTTTAGGGAAAAATAATAGAATAGATCTACCTTGTTTGATTGCATGACTACAATACATATTAAAAGTAAATAAATTGGATTTTATTGAGAGCTTGAGGATAAGCTAGGTGGATGGCCTACCCTTATCTGGTTCATTTCAAACTCTTGTTGTATTCCAACCATTTCCATTAGCTTTTCAAAATGTTACATATGTGAAATTTTCTTTCATCTTTAAGTATGGCATATGTGAAAATTTAGTTTTCATCGACTATTGTTTGATATACTTTTTGTTTAATATATGCCTTATTGAAAAAAGGCTCAGTGTCTCTTGAACAACAAACCATGCATTACAACTATTCATCTAGGATACCATAGAGATTTAAGATAAATTTATATCTTATTAGGATGATTATATCTTATTAAGATCATATAATATGGAAACCATATCGTGATATTCATTTGCACTGATGTTAAATTTCATCGTAATCATAAAAATTACATTAAAAAGAAAATCACAATTTCTGTGTTTTTGGACTACCCATAAAATACATCATATCAGTACCAAGAGTAAAAGAATTTTCTGGAAGGAGGTAAGCCACTATTTAGTGCCTAAAGTTTGAGGTAATTTGTTGCGGTCATGTTAATATTTAGTGGTAATTTTTATATCCCTGGTTGATTTCTTCATGAAGTTATTTCAAATAAGATATTTCTTGTTTAAATATATGTTATTATTTGCATATATTTTTCACATATTTAGAATGATGTGATTTTCCAGGCCTTAGATACATGTTAGTTTAGTGTGCCCTTTAATTACGTGGACTATTCAACATGTCACATTTGATGCCACATATCAAATAACAACTTTCTAAACTAAACTTGAGATATGACAACTATTCGATACCTCCTCTCGAAATATAACTTTCCAAGCAATTGGTAATTAAGTAGCATTGTATGCACAAAACTTTTTGTAGGAGCTAATGTTTGAAACAATCTTTCAACATACCAATCCTTTAATCAAGTATCTAAATGTATAATTGTATACCTTACTCGTCTTTTCTTACTCGTTTTTTTATCAACTGCCTTATTTTTTTCTTTAATGTGTCTTAATGGGACTGGGAGCTGGTGTGTACACCAAAGGTTTTCCTTCTACCTAATACCATGATGCTACCAAAGTTTAAATTTTACATTGTGCTTAGTCTTTTTATTAAAATTTTATCCGATATTACAATGGATATCCAAAGTTTATATCAAATGCACCGCATTTTCACCATGCTTACTCTTTTAATTAAACTTTTTATCATTTACTTTCGATTAAGTAGAAGTTTGGCTAACTGGAATTTTGCACTTAGTGTCATTTTGATTAAATGACATTTGGCACTAGACAACTTCACTGCCTCAACATCTCTGTATCATCTAGCCACCTCTGTAACAGACAGTGCTATTGTACACCATGTTACTGTAAATGCTACTGTAGTTCGTTACAAATGTAGGTCCAAACAAAGAAACCCTCTATATTAGTCACCTCAATTAAAGGTACACATATTATCCTTCTGCTTGTTGCTGAACTCATAGGCTTTCACCGTAGTACAATATGCATTCATTTAGCTCATGCATCTTGATCATCTGACTGCCAAATTAGGACAATGATTTTTATTCTAATTTAATGTCCCTGATATGTGCAAGGTTAATAAATGATAGACTATAGCATTCATTTCCATAGTCATAAACTATGTGTGCATGTGGTTTCTTGTGAATTCGAGAAAACACTTAAGTGAATTGGGGAAACACCTACATACTATTTTTTGGGATTAAATAGATTCTTGCATTTATTTTTCTCATATGAAATTAGACTTGCACAAGTAATATTATTTTTCTGTTTTGAAATTATGATTACACTTACACAGGTAATAGAAGCAACTAAGGAAAGGTCTAATATCCATAGTAGAAGCATCTAAGGAAAGGTATGAAAGTGACAAAAAGTAGCTAGACAATGAGAAGAAAACATATTCAACTTGACACTTTACTTATATTCCCCTTTGGTTTTTATAGTGAATGAAGGAGTCTTAAAAAAGAATTATTTTATACTTGTTTCCTAGAAGTAATTTTACATCACTGTGTATGTTTTTCGTTACGGGAGATGTGCAATAGAGGGAATATAAAATGAGTCATTTTATATGTTTTTCATTATGGGAGATGGTTGTCCAATGGAGGGAAGATCAACAAGCTCACACTCAAACTGATCCATAATGGCAACATAATATGATTGATGGAGATACTAGTCTTGCGTTTTCTGAAGACATTTCTAGCCACTTCAAGGCTCTTGGTTGGAATACAACTTTAATTGATAACACACATGAAAACATGGAGTCCTTTCATAAAGCACTTGTTTCCTCTTTCAATGAAACTAAATTGCCTTCCTTTATTAACGTAATGTACAAAAGAACTTATTAACAAAACAAAAAACAAGATTTTTTTGCTTTTTAATAATTTATCAAAATATAAGCCATTAAAAGTTTTCATACCTGAGAGAGACTACTATTTCCTTCAGCTCTTGTTGAAACTATATTCATTCATCATCCATTATTAATAGTCGATGATTAAAGGAGGGTGGTGTTGTGGTATTAGACTCAGTTATAGTCCTTGGTATGTAAAGTTTCATAAAATTAGCTAAAAGAAAACAATAATGCATGTATCATTACTTGCATATATTTAATAAATTATACTAAATATATTGTTACTATAATTTTATTTATAATATATAATATATATATATATATATAATATATATATTACACACACCAACACACACACACATATATATATATAGATATATATATTATATTATATATATATATATATATATATATATTATATATATATATATATATATATATATATATAAATATATAAGCTTCAAGGGTTTAGTTCAATTGATTTAGTATATGTTGTTAAAGCAACCTTTAAATATTGGTGGTTCAACGATTCAATTCTTTTCCACCCCTCGGAGTCCAGGCTCATGGTGAGCCAGTAGGAAGGAATCTCTTCGGGTAGATCTGCAGTACAAATATTTCGTAGACATACGATCACACTCATATCTGATCTTGTGAACCACAAGAAAATAAAATTACTATATTATATATTATATATATATATATATATATTATATATAATATATATAAGTAAGTTTTTACATAAAATTTATCTCTTTTTTTTTTTAAGGGATGGATAGCATTTCATTATAATGACTAGAAATGTGCCAGGTCCCTTACAAAATTTAGACTTGTTCTATATGCATCTTCCCTCTCCTTACATTGAGTATGGACCTTCTTGCTACCCTTATTATTTACATATATTCTATTGGGAAAACTATAGCTATATATTCTCCAAAAAACTCTTGCATATTCTATACAACGATACTGCATAAATGGAGATTAAAACAAACACAATCAGCTACTGTCAATCTCAGCATAATCACCTACAAGCTCACCCACGGACTTCTTAAGTTCCTCTGTTTCAATCCCTTCTTCTTCTTGAACCCTCATAGTAGTAGCAGCAACATCCTCGTCTTCTTCCAGAGCCCTCACAACAACCTCCTCGACATTATCAGTATTGATGGCTGATGAATTTCCAACCCCGAACACTTCCTTTAAAACTCCAATTGTGATCGTCTCCTCCTTGATTTCAATATTATCAACCTTCTGTTGGACACTCAAAACATCCATGTGCATGCCTTCCATGCTTTTTTTCCTTAGTTCCCAGATAATTGAGCATAAATGACCACCATGTTTTCGTTCAATTCTTTGAAAATTTCCTTAACCACTTGCTTGAAATAGCCCTCCACCAGGCTCTCAACTCTTACATGCCCCACTGACGCAGGAGGTTGACGAACAATGATGTGGTAGTCTTTTATTAGACTAATGGTTAACTTTATAACCAATTAGTTGCGCACAAACAGGTTCTTTACGTGTATTTTCCTTCTAAGGTTTCCACTTTATCTGACCAATCACCTCGGTCCCACCTTGACTTTTCCTTTTGGTTGAGCGGTTCAATCCGCACCACTGATCTCAAACCTCCAGATCCAACGGATATCATGCCGTCTGATTTCAATTTACCCGGATGATCTCCATAGTTGATATTACCTGTCCAATTGAACGACTGTCATGCAACCTCGTGCAGATTCTTGCACGGTCGATATTAAATCAAGAGTGAGTGAGAAAATTGGTTTTCCTTGGCCACGTGTCAGCTACTGAGGTTAATCGTGCGGACTTGGAACAATACCACTTACCTCCTTTCAGGCACGTGAGATACTACTTTCCGGTTATCAAATACAACCCATGTGCTTTAAACGATACTTTAAGGAAAAGCACTTAAGGAAAGGTTTTTAGCGTTTAAGCTCATTATTAACACTTAATACTAATTCGACTACAATTTATGAATAAAGTGTTATAAAGAGAGAAAATACCCGATTAAGTCCAGAATGCCGATACACGGATACAAATGAACTTTTGCACCAGGATTAACATGTAACACCACACTTGATTATTTACTCAACAAAATGTAAATTACAGAGTCATGCTCTCTCAGCTTGATTACAACAGTTTTCTGACCTCTGTTCAATCTCAATCCCTATCTCTGTCACACAAACCCTCGCTTACACACTCTATCTCTCAATCATCTAAATCTCTATCATTACATTATTTTTCTCTTTTATGAATCGAATCCTATCCTAACTGCATTAACAACTCGATCCCTATTTTAATCAATCTAAAAATTAAATCTCTATTCTCAAGCTCTGTTACAAACCTACACTAACAACTTATCTCTTAGCCTAAAAAATAATACAATATTCTAATTATTATAATAATGAAGTAAAGATCAATTTTGAGAGGTCCAACCCTCTCTACTAAAACCGAATTTGACCACTCAGGTCAATGAAATTCATCTCATTTTAGCCACAACATGTGAACATACGATCACATTGATGGCTAAGTCTGGATGCTCCTGCATGAGATTCCTGGGGAAGAAAAGAATTCGTCATCAAACTTTTATGGTTTACTCCATACTTTTGCAACTCTGTTGTTGTAAACCAACTAGGATCCTCCACTGGTTGTCCCCTCCATTTGACTAGATACTGAAAATAAACATGTCCTCTGGTTCTTTTGAATACTCTTTTCTCCAAAACAGCTTCCACCTCTTTCTTGGCCTTCTTTGGCATTTGTTCTTCCCAGTTTAAAGGTTTAACTTCATCTTCTGTAGGTTCCTTCTATAGATTTGACTCTATCTCCTTGTATGGATACAAATCTTCAACATTGAAAATATGTGATATTCCAATTCCTTCTGGCAATTCAATTTCATAAGCATTAGTTGAAATTTTCCTCACAATTCTGCATGGTCCTGTCTTTTTCATCTTTAGTTTATTGTAAGTCCCAATAGGAAATATTTCTTTTCTCAAGTATACCATCACTAGATCTCCCACTTGGAATTCCTTTTCTCTCCTCTTCATATCAAATCTCTGTTTGTATTTTCCACTGCTTTCCTGTAATGTGTCTTTGACATCTTCTTGTAGTCTCTGCATCTGCTCTGCAAACTCTTCAGCTTTTGCACTTCTTGTCTCCTGTTTACCCAAATTTCTGAGTTCATATACACCTCTTGGATTCATTCCAAAAATAATCTGAAATGGACTCATCCTAGTACTTCAGTTTGGAGTGTCATTATAAGCAAACTTAGCTTGAGCAAGTGCTAAATCCCACTTCTTAGGATTGTTATACACTAAACTTCTCAATATGTTCTCCAAGCTTCTGTTTACTACTTCATTTTGTCCATCTATTTGAGGGTGATTTGTTGAACTAAAACTAAGGTTGGCACCTAGTTTCTTCAACAGAGTTCTGCAGAAATGCCCAACAAACTTTGTATCCCTATCAGACACAATACTTATAGGAAATCCATGCAACCTTACAACTTCTGAAAAAAACATATTAGCAATATGTGTTGCATCACTAGTATTTTTACATGAAATGAAATGTGCCATCTTGGAAAATATATCTACCACAACATAAATGGAATAATTCCCTCTTTGAGTTATCGATAACCCCAAAACAAAATCCATACTAATTGCATCCCATGGTCGGCCTGGTATTGGAAATGGCTAGTACAATCCTGTATTTTGGCTTCTCCCTTTAACATGATGACATATCCTGCACTTCTCAACAAATTTCTTAACATCAGTTTGCATCTTTGGCCAATAGTAAAAAGCATTTACATGAGCAAAGGTTTTATCTTGTCCAAAGTGACCATATAATCCTCCACTGTGTTTCTCCTTGATTATGTTTTGCCTCATAGAACATTTGGGAATGCACAATTTGTTACCTTTAAACGGTAAACCTCCTTGGATAAGATAATATAATGACTGACTTCAGTTATGAACTATTGGATTTTGTATGACTACATAAATATCTTTGAATTCTGCATCATCTTTATACATATCAAACATTTCTTCAAATCCTACAACACCAACTCTTAATTCTTGCACAATGAAATTTACTTTGCTTAAAGTATCAACAACTTTGTTCAACTTACCACTTGTTTGTTTTATCACAAAAGTAAAACTCTGTAAAAACTCTACCCACTTGGCATGTTTTTGGTTCAATTTTTGCTAGTTGTTTATGAACTATAATGCATGATTGTCTGAATAGAATACAAACTCCTTTGGTAGCAAATAATGTCTCCATTTTTTAAAGCTTGCACGATAGCATAAAATTCTTTATCATAGGAAGAATAATTCTTCTTAGCTTCATTTAGTTTCTCACTAAAGTAGTCTATTGGTCTTTATTCCTAGCTCAAAACTGCTCCAATTGTAACTCCACTAGCATCATTTTCAACTTGAAAAACTTGCCCAAAATCAGGTAAAGCTAAAACTAGTTTCTCTGTAATTTTCTTCTTCAGTAACTTAAAATTTTTGTCCCTTGCTTCTGTCCACTTGAATGGCTGATTAGTCTCTTTGATTGTTTCAAGAATTGGTGCACAAATCTGAATAAAACCTATGATAAATTTTCTATAAAAACTTGCAAGACCATGAAAGCTTCTTACCTCAAATATATTTCTTGGAGTAGGCTAGTTCCAAATTGCTTGGACTTTCTCTGGATCCATTTTCAAGCCTTCTTTAGAAACTAAAAATCCCAAATATATTAATTCTTCTTTCATGAAACTACATTTCTTCATATTTATCAGTAGTTTCTCTTTTTGCAGAGTTCTTAAAACCAACTTAAGATGTTGTAGATGTTCTTCTTTGCTTCTACTGAAAACTAAAACAAACTTGCCTGCATATTCCTTCAAGACTTCATTCATTAATCTCATGAATGTGCTAAGTGCATTAGTGAGTCCAAAAGGCATTACTAACTACTCATACAACCCACTATTTGTTTTAAATGAAGTCTTCCATTCATCTCCTTCTCTAATCCTTATTTGATGGTATCCACTCTTCAGATCTATTTTAGTAAAATACCTTGAACCACTTAAACAGTCCATCAAATCATCCATGCGTGGTAAAGGAAATCTATACCCGATAGTGATTTTGTTTATGGCTCTGGAATCTGTACACATACACCATTCACCACGTTTCTTTGGACTAAGTAATGTTGGTACAACACATGGACTAAGACTCTCTCTGATTAATCCCTTATCCATCAGTTCTTGCACTTGTCTTCCAGCTTCTGCATTCTCTTGAGGAGTTAATCTATACTTTGCTTTGTTTGGTAAACTTGCTCCAAGTATTAGATCAATATGATGACTAATACTCTTAATTGGTGGTAATGCATTTGGAAACTCATCCACAATAATATCAACACAATCATTCAACAGAGTTTTGATTTCTTCAGGTAAATGATCTAAGTTTGTGGAAGTTAAAATTACCTTAGGTCTCCCTATGACAGCAAAATGCATTTCTTCACCTTTTCCAAGTTCTTGCAATAGCTCCTTTCCACTCATCAGCATAAAACTGTTTCCAGGTGCCTCTTTTCCCGCTTCATCCTTCAATGGCAGCAGTGTGTATTTATTTCCATCCTTCTCCAGAGTATAAGTATTTCTTCTCCCATCATGAATATATTTCCAATCAAACTGCTAAGGTCTTCCTAGCAACACATGGCATACATCCATTGGCATTACATCACACAATATCACATCCTTATAAGTACCAATTCATATCTCTACCTTGCATTGCTCTATCACAATAAGTTGGTGTCCTTTTTGCAGCAACGATACTTTGTAAGGAGTAGGGTGTGTTGTTTTTTCACTAGTCCTAACTTGTCCACCATTTCTATAGAAACAAGGTTATCAGTGCTTCCATTGTAAATTATCACTTTGCAACATTTTCCCTTGGACTTACATGAAGTTATGAATAAACTCTTTCTCTGAGCTAGTTCTCCTGTGTCTTTCTCTACCTTAAGTAATACTCTTTTCAACATCAAGGATTCTCCTACTTCAGGTGATTCTTCGTTGTCTGCAATTTGAGGTTTTTCTTCCCTTGCCTCAGCCACATTCACATTCCTATGATTTGTTGCTTTATTAGGAGCACAGTCCCATGATCCATTTCCCCATTCTCCACATGTGTAACACCGAATTTATCTTCCTCGACCTCTTCCTCTATTAAAGTCTCCTCTCTATGGTGGTCTACTACTTAAACATCCTGATTCACTCTGGTGGTGCTGAAATCTTGGTCTGGTAGTTCCTCTACCTCTTGTTGAACTCTTCCCTCTGTTCCTTTGATTTTTCTTCCTCAACATCTTCTCTTCTGCCTTCAAGGCTGCTTGATAGGCATCTTCAATTGTCTTCAGACTCAGCAAGCTGATTTCATCATGTATGTCATATCTCAAGCCATTGATATACCTAGCTACTTTCTCTTCATCATCCTCTCCATGTCCTACTCTAATGTTCAGCTTATAAAACTCTTATGTATATTCTTTGGAAATCATCCCTTTTTGTCTCAAGTTTTGTAATTGTCTAAAAAGATTTAACTGATAATCTTTTGGCATAAATTTGGCTTTCAATTTACTTACCATTTTATCCCATTGTTTGATCTTGGACTTCTCTTTTCTTGCTCTGGATGTTTGTAATTCATCCCACCAGATAGTTGCATGACCCTTCAATCTGGTAACTGCAAATTTCACCTTCTTTTTTTCATCAACCTCCTCCTCATAGTCAAAATACTTATCTAATGAACTGATCCAGTCCATCAACTCTTCTACATTGACATTCCCATCATACAAAGGTATTTCCATCTTTGGTCTTCCACTTGCTTTGGCCAACACCTTGAGAACTTTTTTAGCTTCACTTTCAACCTCTTCTTCTTCCTTAGAAGATTCTTCTGTCGCACTGGCATCTCCTTCATTAGTTGCTCTCCTATGAGAAGCCTCCATTGTCTCCATCCTTGTATGCAAACTCCGGATCTCATCCAGCAGAACTGCATTTGCTACAAGACTCTCTTGACCTATTCTAGCTCCTCTCCTCGGTGGCATGTTTACGATAGAAAACTTAATATATGTGCTCTGATACCCAAAATGACATAGGAGGTTAATGAACAATGAGGTGGTAGTCTTTTATTAGACTAATTGTTAACTTTATAGCCAATCAGCTGTGCACAAATAGGTTCTTTACGTGTATTTTCCTTCTAAGGTTTCCACTTTATCTGACCAACCACCTCAGTCCCACCTTGACTTTTCCTTTTGGTTGAGCACTTCAATCTGCACCGTTGATCTCAAACCTCCAGATCCAATGAATATCGCGTCATTTTCCTTCAACTTACCCAGACAATCTCCACCGTCGATATTACCTGTCCAATCAAATAGTCATCCCACAATCTTGCGCAGATTCTTGCACAATCGATATCAAATCGAGAGTGTTATCTCAAAATCAAGCCTGATAGGCTGCTGGTCAGGATGACTCTAAGTAACTATTTCAAACCAAGCTTTTGACTAAGGCTTAGCCTCCTTAGCCTGAGAGGGCTCTCTCAAAAGGATTAATGATTTTGATTAATGATAAGATGGCTAACTCTTGTGATGTAACAACATAGACAAATATAATGGCTGGGTAAACATTTTATAAATTCCCATTGGGCTTATGGAGTCAATCAAGCTTCTGTAAACAATGACACTACCTTTGCATAGAAGTCAGGGCACTTAGCATTTAAATGTTCAGAATACAACTTACATAAAACCACAATTCACACATGCATACAGGAAGTCAGAGCACAATCAGTGAATTCTGAGTGATTATGCATCCATGCAACTGAAAAAGACATTAAGGGAAGAAAAAAACACATATTCTGAACATGACAAATCCTTCATGAATCCTGAGAAAAAAACTAGATGCTTTGTATTACTGAAAAATGGTCTTTACATAAGCTTAAACAGTACTTCTGCTGTCAAATTTCCAACCCTCATTACATTGCTGTCTCAGCTATATATAGAACCTTATTCTAACTAATTCGAGTTTCCACCTCTAGCATGAGGGGAATTTTAATAACTCGATCCTTATCTCTAATGACACCTATCAGCTATTTAACTGTCTATTAAATACAAATACAATGCTGACTGGAATTTTTAAAAGTCCTAAATCAATTATGACTCTAACTCTATCTTCGTGCCATAATGGCTATTCCTCGTTCTTTGACACCTGGTTCTCTTTAGATTTGGTTGAGCTGGATATTAAATATGCCATATTAGCCTTTAAACGCTGGATCCCTATATGTCCGTGGTATTAGGAAATGTCCCCTCCTTCTCGGCTTCTTTTTTCCATAATTTGCTCGAACATGAACAACACCTTTCTGAGCCTTTAATAACCCAAAGAATGAAACGTGGCCACGTTTTAGATATGTTGTAGGCTGTGGTGATGGACAGGTGTCCCTTTTTTCAGAAACTCCCGCTCATAAAATCAACTGTCTGTCTGCGTTTTTAAAAAAAACATCATCTACAGCAGTTTTGTAGCGCGCTACGAAGCTGCTGTTTTATTTAAAACAATTTTCTTTTTTAACCCGAGAGCTTATATCATCCAATCATCGGTTGCCAAAAACTCCCTTTGATGCTTCACATGTGTAGCAGGGATTAAAACATCTTCAAAACACTAAGATTACGCAAAATTAACAAAAGTTTGAGACAAAACCCTTTCCTGAACAGTGAATTCATTTATTAGGTAACCGGCTTAGCTCTGCCTTCAGGTCTTCAGCGGCTTTCTTTAATTGGTTAATTTCTTCCTCAACTGCTTCTATTTGGCTTTTCATGGCTGCCACATAATCTCCTTGAGATGTGATGGCTGCTTTACTTTTGTTGTTCTTTTGCTGAGGTCATGTTCCTTCCCCTGTTTCCTCTGTCCTGGGCAGTGCTTCCTGTACCTGCTGGAAATTTCTAGTCATAGGTCTTCTTGGTTTAAAAATAAACTCCTGGGCTGGCTCATCAAACTTAAGTCTTTTTGAGGCTTTGGTTTTCTTAACCTTTACCTGTGGTGACTGTGTCAAATCAATCTCAATCGGTTTAGACTGTTCTAACTCAATAGCCTGTAATAGATCATTTAGGCTTGCCTTAGACACAGGGCTCTCCTCGACAGCTATAGCTTTGCCTTTCTCTTTATTAATCTGGCTTCTTGTCCTCACCCTTGAGACTACTTCAGGTTTACTTGCTTGAGGTACAGTCTTCTTACCCTGAGTCTTCTCCTTTGTTGATTTTTGAGGCTGTTCTTGAATGACTAACGGCTTCACTGGTTTTGGTAGCTGTGGCTTGGTTTTCTTTTTGGCTCTTGCTTCTCTTTGAAGCTCAACTATTGTAAACTCTCTGGCTGGTTGAGGAGTAAGACCAGTCTTACTTTGGAATCCAGCCATGAAGATAAAAGAATTCCACTCTCTGCCTATCTTTTGGAGGCTATCTAAAATCAACAACTTAATCAGACCATGGTGAAATAAAGAGGTTTCACAGTCCTCTTTCCTGAGCTGCACCTTATCACACATTTTGCTTAGACTGCGAAATAAATAAAATGGAATGTCTATGGAGACCTTCCCCGTAAAATGCAGGAGCAGTTTAAAATGATAAGGATAAACCTTATTGTACCTTCCTTCACAGGTTAAATACTTCTGAATGCAAGTAAGAAGAAGAGCATAATGTTCCTTGAGATAGAACCTAGGCACTGCTTTTGTGTAATCCTCATTTACATATGCCTCTTTTAAGAACTCTTTACAAGGATTCCTATCAAATTTAAAATTCTTGAGCCATTCTTCCTGTCCTCTTGGTATCTCGGTTACAGCAGCTATGGCTTCTGGAGAAACCGATATCTCTAACATGGCAACCTTTGAATTCAAACCGGTAAAATTAAGCGCAATTTTTTTTGTTACCTGTGCATTCCCTCCTTGTAGCTTTTTACAAAATCTCCAGCACCCGGCATCTTTAAACGCCTTCTTCACGCCTTCATCTCTCAAGGTTATGTCCAGGCCTTCAGGTTCATTCCTTTTACATTTTCCAGACCTGTGCTCCTTTCTCTCCATCTTCACTTTGAAATCTTCACAGCCAAATTCTTACTTTGAATTCTTCACAGCCAAATTCTAACAGCTCCGGTCGAGATGGTGATACAGCAATACAGCTCCTCTTTTTTATTCAGCCTCGCTTGTAATCAGGCTCGCTTGAACAGCCTCGCTTGAAATTCAAATCGAAACATGACTGGTCACTCATGCAACACTCATGGCCATTATTTGGACTATGCACGGTAAAATCTCTTGGGAATGAGATTTCCGTGCATATCAAAAATCTATTGGTGGAGTAGCGGCAAATGAACTTTCAGGCATGATTTCAAGAGGTACTCAAACTGACATGAGTGGACAGACATGCTGACTCACCTATGGACTTGACATTTCAGGAAAGATTCGCTGCGGAATGCACGAATCCATGATTTCGTAGCGCTGTTAGTTATATTTTTTAATGATGCGCTGCGAAACTACTAGACTATGATTGCGCTGCGAAATGGGAAAATAAGACTGCACTGCGGAATCACTAAAAGACAAGGTGACTTGGAATAGACAAGACATGACTATGGGATAATGATGAGTGGAGGAAAGCCAATAGGAGCAGAGTCTGATTTTAAGTTTAAAAACCTTTAAAACTCCGACTCCTAAGTGATACAAATAAAAATGAAAACAGCTTAAACATAGACCTTTTACATCAAACTAGGGCATGTAACTGTATGCATCAAACCTTTAGTTCTAAGTGATAATAGTGGCTCCACTTGGGATAGTGTGCTCCTGTAGTACACTAAGAACTCGCAGGTCCAGTGCCTTATTCAATTTCTGAAAACATAAAAAGAGCTGACAAGCATTCCCTTTAGCTTTGTGGGCCTTCACCTCGGGCTTAAGCTTCCTGTTCAGCTTGTCATTTATTTACAACAAAAAACTAGTAAAACAGTTATATACAATGTTTGTGAAACACTTGGTCGACATTCAATCAATTGTAATGCTTTAAGAACCTGACATTAACAGGTCCTCCAGCATATGGTGTTCCATCAACCTCCTGCAGAATATAGGTGTTATTCCCATGGAAAGCAGAAATCTGATATGGCCCTTTCCACAAATTTTCAAACTTACCATGTTTACCCTTCTCCTCAATTCTAGCTTCCCATTTCAGGACTTTATCATGAATCTAGAACGTAACCTCTTTGATATTTTTGTCAAATGCTCTTTTGACCCTGTTCTGGCTTTGTTGATGACCGTCAAACACCTCATTCCTTTTCTCCTGCAAAGCTATGAGCTGATTTATCCTTCGCTATATAGCATTTGGCTCCTCTTCTAATCCTTGAATCAGCTTCATAACTGGCACTCCGAGAGATGTTGGAAATATAGCCTCTGTCCCATACACAAGCTCATATGGTGATGTCCCAATGGATCTTTTTGTGCAAATCCGGTCAGCCCACAAGGCATATTTAAGCTTTAAATGCCAAGCCTTTTTACTTTCTTGCAGCAGCTTCTTAATGATTCTCACAAGACTCTTATTTGAAGACTCAGCCAAACCATTTCCCTGTGGATAATAAGCAGTGGAATGTCCAAGGGAAATGTGATATTGATGAAAAAAAATTATCATTCTTTTGGACTTGAAAGCTTAAGCATTATCTGTAATGATCTTTATTGGGCAACCAAATCTTGATAATATATTATTTTCTAAGAAAGAAATAATCATTGAATCATTTGCCTGCCTTGTGGGTATTGCCTCTATCAATTTTGTAAAGTAATCGGTGGCTGTGAGAATCCAACGATGCTGTCCTGATGAGGGAGGATGGATTTCCCCTATAAAATCTAATCCCCACTGCTGGAAACGTGCTTCAACATAAATAGGAACCAAGGGCATTGGCATGAGCTTTCTCTTCCCTTCAAACACTTGACATTCATGGCATGTGGCTATCCTTTTATAAATATCTCTAAACATAGTTGGCCAAAAATAGCCAGCTCTCAAAACCTTGTTTGCAGTGGCTTTCCAATAGTGATGACCTCCGCAATCTCCCTTATGAAACTCATCAATTACTTTGTCAGCTTCTTCCTTAATGAGACACTTCAATAATATCCCTCCTGCATCTTTCCAAAACAAATTTTGGTCATGCACAAAATATCTGAGAGATTTTAACTTGGTAAACCGAGCTTTGGATTTTGATAGGTTATCAGGAGCTCTATTATGCTGCAAAACAAATGCTACATCCTTATACCATTCTGAGATCAATAATTTCTCATTTATTTGGACCATCTCTTCTTCATTTTCAAAAATTTCTGAGATTTCTGTCCTTAAATTAATATCAATACAGTCCAGATTTGACTGAGTCAACAATTTGGCTAGGCCTTGACCCTTTACCAATTTGGTGGGTTTGATCTCAATCTCATACTCCAACAGCTTTTCTATCCACTTTCCCCTTTTTCCATCTGGATCAGCTTGTGTAAGAATATCTTTTATAACAGTATTTGGCATGTATGCAACAATGTGCGAGTGCAAAACATAGATCCTGAAATCCTTAATTGCTTTCACCAATGCATAAGCTTGTTTCTCTAAGATATTATATTTCAATTCAGCATTAGCCAATGTCTTGCTAAAGAAAGAAATGGGCTGTTCAATACCTTGGCTTCCTTTTTGCAATAAAACTCCAGCAATTGTGTCATCAGAAGCAAATGTGAAGATCAGAAACTCCTTGGTAAACTCCGGGCTGATGAGGACTGGTGCTTGAGCAAGTGCTTTCTTGATCTCTTCAAATGATTTCTTTGCTTCAGTTGTCCATTTAAAATCTGCTTCTTTCTTTAACATCTTTGTTATGTTCTTAACCACTTCAACAAAGTTAGGGATGAATCTTCTAACAAAGTTAACTTTCCCAAGAAAAGATTGAATTTCCTTCTTGCTCCTTGGTAAATCTAACTTTTGAATTGCACTAA
Source organism: Pinus taeda (assembly GCA_000404065.3). Classification (NCBI taxonomy): domain Eukaryota; kingdom Viridiplantae; phylum Streptophyta; class Pinopsida; order Pinales; family Pinaceae; genus Pinus; species Pinus taeda. The sequence continues at coordinate 16,991 of APFE030398930.1, forward strand.
CTGTATTAGGATCAATCCTAATTCCCTCTTCAGAAATAATATGTCCAAGCAGTTTGCCAGAAGTTAAACCAAAAATACTTTTGGTTGGGTTTAGAGAAATACCAAACCTCCTACACTTCAGTAGGACCCTTTCAAGGTGCTTTAAGTGGTCTTCTTCCTTGTTTGAAAAAACTGTGATATCATCAAGATAAACCACCATTGATTTGTCCTTTTCTTCAGCAAAAGCAATATCCATTGCTCTCTGGAAAGTTGCTCCTGCGTTCATGAGGCCAAAGGGAATTTTTGCATACATGAATGTTCCCCATGTTGTAGTGAAAGTTGTCTTCTCCTGATCATCTGGGTGGAAAAGAATCTGATTGTACCCTGAGAAGCCATCAAGCATAGACATCCTTTGTGAACCAACAATGTTTTGCAGAATAAAATCCATTTTGGAGAGAGGGTAATTATCTTTCAATGAAGCTTTGTTTAAATTCCTGAAGTCTATACAAATTCTAATCTCCCCATTCTTTTTTCTAACTGGTACCAAGTTAGCAAGCCAATTTGAGAATCTAATTGGTACAATAATTTTGGCATCAAAAAGCTTTTTCACTTCTTTTTCAATCAGAGGCATTAGAAGAGGATTAATCCTTCTTAGCTTCTGCTTCAAAGGCTTCTCATTCGACTTAATAGGGATGGTATGTTGTATGACTGAAGAATCATATTGTTTCAAATCAGCATAGCTCCATGCAAAAACATCAATGAATCTTTTCATCATCTCAACATATTTGATCTTCATATCAGCTGGAAGGAACTTTGAAATCTTGACTATTTTAGGCATAACTGAGTCACCTAAATTACAGTTTTCTACTTCCTCCTCATTAGCTTGTAATATTGGTGCTTTGAACACATCATTTTGATCAAACAATTTTTCCAAAGGAATGAGGCCCTTAGGGATTAAATTGTTTTGTAACTGTAAGACTTCAGAACTTTCTTTTGGCTCTATCAACATGTTCTGTTGATCTATCTGATTGTGCTCAAACTCTTCGTTTAATTCAATGAAATTTCTTACATGCTGATCATCCTCAAAAACTTGGTAGTTTATGATATTATCCGGTATGACTGGTCTATGGCAAACCTCCACTTCATAACCATCAGAAGAGTGCTTAGGAATAATGAATAGGCTGGCTAAAACAGCAAGAGAGTCTGCAATAGAGTTTTGGTCTCTAGTTTTGATGCTAAAAGAGTAGGTTTGAAAATTTTCTAACATCTCCAACACTAAATTTTTGTATGCTCTCATTCTTGCATCTTTGGTTTGATATGAACCTTCTATTTGTTTAATTACCAACTCAGAATCTCCACAAACAACAATACTTTTGGCTTTCAACTTTATCAAGGCTTCCAAACCTAAGACTAGAGACTCGTACTCAGCCATATTATTGGTACAATCAAAGTTTAATTTGTATGAGAGAAACTTACTTTCTTCAGTTGGACTAGTGATCCAATGCCAGCTCCTGCCCCTTCTTTTCCTGCTGATCCATCAAAGTACAATGTCCAACAGCCCATGATTTCCTCTTCATCTCCTTGCTGTCCTTCTTGACTCTGATTTTCTGCAGGTTTGTCTTCTAATTCTCTCCCAACTGATTCATTGAAAAGAATAGCTGAACCAAGACCAGTATCACATGAGTAAATAGGAAAATTCTGAGGCTTTTCTTTGCTGCTCACCATGTAGGCCATCCTTGTTTCTCGGTACAACCTCCTTTGTTCACCAAACACTGGAATGGTAGCATATGTAAGATCCATCTGCATTGTGCCCTTAATCTTTGCTGCCCATGACCTTGAAAGAAGCATTCCAAACTTAAGTGGAATGTCTGCAACAACAACATCCATAACAGTTGTTTTTGCTGGAATTTGTGTAAGCCCCACAACTAGATCTTTTATCAACCCAATGCAATGGACTCTCTTTGAATCAAAAGAAAATAAATCCTTATATGGCCTAGTAACTTCTAATCCCAGTCTTTCCATGATCACCTTAGGCATAAGATTATGTGAGGCTCCCGAATCTAACATAGCATTATGTAGAGTCATATCATGAATGGTAATGCTTATGTAGAAAGGAAGAAACTCTTCATTTTGTTCATCCTCAAGTCTTGGACCCAAACAGATAATAGGATTATCTTCTTGTACATTTAGGATATCAGCCAGTCCTGGTTGTGAATTAAGCATTTCAACAATTTTACTTCTGTATTTGTCTACCTTGAGAATTTCCTTAAAAGGGACTGATATTTTAATTTTTGCAATCTCATTCTCAATACTAAAAACAGAAGTAGTCTTGTCAATTTCTTTGGGAGGAGAAGAAATTTTAATGTCCTTTTTGTCAAGAGGAGGATCATCTTTACTTTCAGCTACCTTTGCTTTTTCCTTTTTATCATCAGCTATCCTTGAGGTATTCTTTTTAAGCTGTACTTTGTTTGCTGTAATAGGAACATCTCTATTCCTAAGATTACACTTCTTTTGTATCTCAAAAATAGCATGCTAATAGCCCTTCACAAAATCTGAAGGTTCTTCTTCTGATTTTATCATGCTGGACTCATCATGTTCCTCTTTGGTCAAGAAAATTCCTGATCCATCTTCATCCAAACAATGAATTGATTCCTCAGGGACTTCAGGTTCATCCTCTTCATCTACCAAATTCTATTGGAAAGGGGGTCTCACTGGAGGATCTGCCTGCTGATTTCGGTTATCTCTTGGCCTTTGCTGATTTTGAGATCTTCTGAACTGAGGGTTCCTAAATTGAGGTTCTTGCTGTGCTGGAGGAGCAGAAGCATTCCCAAGAGCTAATCTGTCCATCAATTTCTCCATGGTTTTCATCATGGTTTCAAACTTGTCTTCTTGAGCTTATGTAGAAGGCTTCTCTTCCTCCTTCAACTTAGACTTTGCCATCTTAGATTTCTTAGCAGCAGTCATATTCACCTCTACCTTAATTGCATCATTTTGCATGTCAGCAAGAGAGGCAGATTCCCTTTCCCTGAGTAAAAGGGAAAAATCTGAATCAAAGGATTCAACATATCTCAACTGTGCCAAAGCTCCAGGAGGTTTCAAATGAGCTGGAATGGAATTATATATTTTGTTAAACCTCTTAGAGAAATTTTGAATTGTTTCCTCTGGAGCTCTCCTAAGATTGTTATATTCTGTAAGGGCTTGAACAGGGTTGGTTCTATTTCCCCATTTCCTTAGAAAACTGTCTTCAAACTCTACCCAACTATGAATGCTTCCAGCTCTAAGGGCTTTAAACCATTTTCTGACTTCCCCAATAAAAGTTTGAGAAAACAATCTTAGTTTTACATCTTCATCATCCACTTCTTCCCTGTCAATAAAATCATTGAACCTATCCACATGTTCCTCTGCTGTAATATCTTCATCACCTCCCCATGTTGGAATCCTAGCAGCATATTTGCTAGGAAGATCATGTAAAATAGCAGGGAGGGCCAAAGGAGCATACCTAGGAGGTATAGCCATAATGAAAGGAGGAGCAATGACAACAGGTATGATATGACCAGTGGAAGCAGGTATTGTCTGAGGACTATTTGGACAAACATAGGCAGAAGATAAAGTATTGATACGGAAAGGGCTATTTGGACTTTGCAGACCACTGACAAAAGAACTCCAATTTGGGAGAGGTAAACCAGTTTTAGATTTAAGCAAAACTTCAAAAGGATCAAGTTCTTTGAGCTGGTTTAAGTCTTCTTCCTCTAATAACAACTCTGAAGTAACAACCTCCCAAAACTCTTCCTTATCTTTTTCTGACACTAAAGATGAAGTATCAATGCCTCTTTTTTGTAAATCTAAAATAATTCCAATAAGCTCTTCTTCGTTCTCAGACCTCAACAATACTTCTTTAATTTTATCATCAACAATTTTATCTTCAGGACTTCTAGAAAATTCAAGAAACAAAGATTTTGAAATGTTTGAAGTACCTGGTATATCAGAAAATCT
>APFE030398936.1:4405-23501 GCA_000404065.3 Pinus taeda
CAAAATCTAGAGAGCTATTACTCATAACTTCTACCATACCTTTACCATGAAGTATTCGAAGGCCCTTCTCTCCAATATGTCCAAGCCTTTGATGCCACAACATGGTCTTCTCTCTAGAGACCACTAGATCTTTTGCTCAAATTTCAGGAACCACAGAATTGTTGCACCCATCAATAACAGTGCTACCTTGCAGCTTGTATAGAGTTCCAATCTTAACTCCCTGCATCAATACCAGTGCTCCCTGAACCATCTTGTAGGTATCCTTCTTGAACACTGTTTTTACACCTGCATCATCCAACTTGCTTATAGAAATCAGATTTATGGCCAATGCAAGAATATGCAGAACACCTGGAAGTGTTCTAACCCTTCGACCTTGCAGCTTCAACTTTACTTTCCACGACCAATGATTCTAGCCTTCCTATTATCCCCTAAGAAGACATCACCACCATCATATTTCTCATACTCGTAGAACCACTCTCTATGGGGAGTGAAGTGAAAGGATGCAACTGAGTCAATTAACCATGCCTCATGATCTACGTGTACTTGAAGAAGCCAAGTACACATCCCCACCTTCATCTGAGGTAGTTTTCGCCTCTGTAGAAGGAGCATCATCAGATCCCTTTCCTTTATCAGGAGCTTTAGATTTATAGTCCCTTTTGTAGTGCCCTTCCTTTCCGCATTTCCAGCATACCACATTTGCAGGTTTTCCTGGAGACTTAGATCTCCCTCTAGATTTAGATCTCCCACTCAATGACTTAATTTTGTGTCTGTTTTGGGATCATCCTCGTACAGACAAGGCATCACCATTTTTCCTCTCCATATTTTTCTATCTCATCTCATCCATCAGCAAAGATGATACTATTTCATCAAACTGTAAGGCAGTTGCATTGCTACCTATTGTAATAACCAGACTATCCCACGAATCTGGTAGAGAACACAACAAACTAATCCACTTATCGTCATCTGAAATTTTAATATCAATAGATGCTAACTGGCTTACCATAATATTAAATGTGTTTATATGCTTTTTCACCGAGTTTCCATCTTTCATCCTCAGGTTATACAACTTTTCCCATAGGAACAGTTTATTCACCAGAGACTTAGATTGGTACAAAGTCCCTAACTTTTCCCACAAAGCCTTCATCGTAGCTTCCGCTGATACATTCAACAATACTGAATCTAAGACACATGATCATATTGTGCTCTTTGCCTTCTGATCCAACCTCTTCCATTATTCATCATACACTTACATTGGTTTAGTACCCAGATCTACCACGATCCACTGATCTTTATCCACCAACAGATCCTCCATCTTGAGTTTCTACAACTAAAAAATCTGACCATTAAATTTCTCGATCTCTATATTTCCACTGCTCACCATCTTCTTTCACCACCAGTATCGATCTCACAGATCTTCCACTAAACAAGGTCTACCACAAGCCCGAACAAAACCCCTCAGCAATAAAGGCATCCCCTTGAAGCCAAAACTACTCTGATACCAAATGTAGGTTTTAACCCCATACAGAAATTACCTGCATACAAATTCTAAAAACACAAAAAATAAACAATGCGAGAGCATAACAAATAAAACACATATACACAGAGATTTTCCCCTGGATACCAAAACTGGGACTACTAGCTTGATTTTTCATTATGTTCCTTTCAATGTTATAATACATATTTACACATGCCGAAGCATCCAATACCATGGACCAAAAACCATTGCATCTAAAAACATGTGTGAAAATCATGCACAAAACCATAGGTGGGTCCTCCCAACCTAACATAGGGTCCAAAACCAAAATTTTCTAGGGCGCTGCCCCAGACCCCATAAAGTGGAGTTACAGATGCCCCTCAAACCCCCTATGACCTCCCCCCCTCTAACCCCCGGTTAACTACATTGGTTAGTCGTGGAAAGAATATAACACAACCCAACAATCAACCGAGGGTTGTGTCCTTAAGGATATGTTGGAGGCCTTTCGACACAGATCATCAATCTGGGTTTGGATAAACTTTCCCTCCCATGGTTTGGTGAACCTTTGCACTGGTGGAAGGTCCACACTATTGCCCTGATCTCATCAAAATACACATGGTTTTCTTGGATGTCTACTTCAATTTTCTGCAAGTGTGGATCCTCCTGCAGCAAGGTCCACATCTCCATCATTTGCTCAAACAATTGGCTGCAATCCTTGACTGCAGCTTCCAGAGTAGTCATATCTTCTTTAATAGCACCCTGATGTTACTCTCTAACTTCTAGAGGAGTGGTTGGATGCAACTTAAGTTGAATCTAGGATATCTACAGCTGCATCTCTAAGTGGACCTTGCCAATTTCATCCTTTGACTCCTTCACCGCAGTAGCTAACTTCTTAATTTTCTCAGTGGAGGCCGCTTCTGCTGGAATTTGGCACTCGGGAAGCTCACTACAGACTTTTGTTATCGCTGCTTCCAACTGTTGACTATGTGCAACAACCTCTTTTCATTATTTGAGTGCTTGTGCCTTTTCCTTGAACATTTGTTGGTTGTTAGTTTTGACTTCACTGATAACCAGTAATGCCTGTTGTTCCCGAACCTTGAGCTCATCTGTTACTCCTTGATGTAGCTCATGAAACAACTGAATGGGGATCATCATAAGGTTAAGGCTCAAATTCTTCATATGCAATAGGTGTGTCATTTCCTCTGAAGCCTCAACGTGGAATGATCCCTCTGGTAACTGTACTACGTAGAGGTATTTGGTGATCTCTAGTGTTGGGTTTATCACACTCACTTTCTTCAGGCTCGCTTGTCCCACGCTCACCTGGATCACCCTTGTCTGGACCTGCAATTCCTTCAGGCTACTATGAATCAACTCAAAAAAGATATATCAACGACTTCAAAATAAGCCTCTTCGAGGGGGCAACCTCCTTTACATTACACAAATGAAAAATTCGTGGATGATACAAATGACTAAACTTCCTTTCTCTATATAGGAGTCTAAGGGGTCACAATATAATCAAAGTTGACATAACAATAATAATATAAGGGCACAAAAATAACAATAATGCGGTTCTATGGGGCACACTAATAACAATATGGGGACAATAGGGGCACAATAATAACAATAAGGGCTACAATGACAATAGTAATGGGGGAATCACTAGTATTATAGGAACCTAACATGCCCCTTTGCTTCAAAAAAGTGTTTTCCTCAACACTTGAGTAGTTATGGATGCTTCTATATAAAATTCTCATCCTCCCATGTGGAATCTTAAGTGGGAAAGTTATTCCACTTGATGAGATACTCTGAAATTGATCGATTTTGTAGTTGTTGAGTTCTTGTTTTTGTGACTACTTCAAGTTCCAATATGATTTTTCCTTCCTCTTCAAGTTTTGAAAATATTGTTTGAACTGGGATCTTGTCACCTATAACCTTCTTTAAACATGAAACATGGAAAACTGGGTGCACTTGGGAAGCTACAGGAAGCTCCAATTTGTATGCCATAGTACCAATATTTTGCTCGATGTGATCTTCCACTACTTGAAGCTTAGAATTTTCTCTTAAATATGTTGTGATGGATGGTGGATGATATCCATAAAGCACCATAAATGGGGTCCTTTTTGCTGCAATATGGAAGGAAGTGTTATACCACCATTCAGCCAAAGGCAACCATTTGACCCATTGTATTTGTTTATCAAAGACAAAGCAACAAAGATATCCTTCCAAACATTTGTTTACTATCTCAGTTTTCCCATAATATTGAGGATGAAAAGATGAGCTATGAGCTAACTGAGTACCAAGACAAGAAAATAATTTTGTCCAAAAATTTCCAATGAAAATGGGATCTCTATCACTTACAATTTTGGGTTTCCATGTAGCTTTTGAATTGTTTCCATAAACGCAGTAGAAACAATAGTGGCTTTAAATGGATGAAATAATGAAAAAAAGTGTGCATACTTGGTGAGTCTATCAACTACCACCATGATGACACTCTTTCCTTTGGACTTGGGTAAACTTGTGATACAATCCATTGGAACCTCCTACCAATGTTGGCTTGGAATGGATAAAGGTTGTAATAGACCTGGGGTCTTAATTGTTTCAACTTTATTTTGTTGGCAAACCAAACATTCCATCACAAACTTTTGAATATCTTATTTAAGGCCATCCCAAAAAAATTATAACCCTTTGGTAAGTTTTTAAAAATCCTGAGTGCCCTCCTAAGGGAGAAGTGTGCAATTCCATAATAATCTTTTGTTTGAGTTGGTAATTCTTACATAGGTATAAGAAATCTTTGTACCATAACGAATCATTTTTCCAAATAAATGTATTAGATGTATCGGGATCTTGTTGTAAATTTTGAATGAGTGCCCACACTTCTTCATCATTCTTCCATTCATCCCTTGCTTCATTTATCCAACTAGTTGGATAATAGAAATGGTGCAAAGTAATGCTCCCACATCTCATCTTTCTTGAGAGTGCATCTACCACAACATTTGCCCTTCCCTTTTTTGTAGATGATTTCAAGTCATAACCCAACATATTTGTGACCCATTTTTGCTGCTCTTTTGAAGATAATATTTGTTCTAAAAAGTATTTAAGACTATCATGATCCGTTTTTACCTTGAAGTGTCTTCCCATTAGGCAAGGTTGCCATTTCTTAAGTGCATGTAGTATTGCCAACATTTCCTTCTCATAATAATTTGTGTAAATACTTTCCTTCGATTGGATGACTTTCGAAAGCAATGGGTCTTTATTCTTGCATTAAAACAAAACCAATTCCATTTCTTGAGGCATCACATTCCACAATAAAGGTTTTTGTGAAGTCCAGTGTAGCTAAGACTAGTGCTTGGCACATTGCCTCTTTAAGATGTTCAAAGGCCTTTTTTGATTATGGAGTCCATGAAAATGATTCTTTCTTCAATAATGTTGTTATAGGTGTTGCTATTCTCCCATAATTCTTAACAAACTTGCGGTAATATGCTTTCAACCCAAGAAATCCTCACATATGTTTTATGGATGTGGGGATTTTCCATTCCTTAATGGCTTTTATTTTTCAAGGGTGTACCTTAACACCTTCATGAGATATAATACGACCCAGATATTCCACCTCTTGTACTCCAAAGAAACATTTGGAGCTTTTGGCATATAATTGTTTCTCCTCCAATAGTTTGAGCACTTTGTCAACATGTTGAACATGATCCTTCCAAGACTTGTTGTAGATTAGTATATCAATCAAAAAATACTAACACAAATTTTCTAAGGGTTTGAAAATGGAATTCATCAAACCTTGAAATGTATAAGGTGCATTGGTAAGGCAAAAATGCATGACCAAAAATTCATAATGACCCTCATGAGTTCTAATTGTTGTTTTCGGAATGCCTTCAGTCTTCATTTTGATTTGATGATATCCTGAACGAATATCCAAGTTGGTGAAGTAAATTGATCCATGAAATTCATCCAATAATTCATCAATGATAGGAATGGAAAATTTATCTTTAATAGTGAGCTTGTTGAGCTCCCTATAATCCAGACACATGTGGCATGATCCATCCTTCTTATGCACCAATACTACTAGATCAGAGAAAGAACTTTGACTGTGTTGAATTATTCCAGCCTCTAACATTATTGTAACCATACATTCAATTTCACTCTTTTGGGCATAGGGATATCTGTAAGGCCTGATATTTGGAGGAAAAATTCTTGGAATCAAATGAATAGCATGATCAAGATCACAAATAGGTGGGAGGCCTTTGGGAGTCTCAAATACCTTGGAATGATTCTCCAAGACTTTTTGGAGATCTGGAGAAATAAATTATTTCAATGTGGGAACCTCTAGAGAACATAAGTGCAATTACGCCTTGTTTTTATTTCTTTAGAATATTTTTTGTTCCATTAGAGCTGATTATATTCCTTGGTTTCCTTGTGATACCCATTAATTCAACTTCCTTTCCTTCCGAACAAAATTTCATGAAAAGTTCTTGAAAATTAAAAGCTATTGTACCCAAGGATTGTAGCCATTGGATCCCTAGTACAACATCAGCACCACCATTGGAATGTAATTCATTGGGATATTCAATGCATATTCTCCCATGGATAGATTGATATTATGGCACTTTCTAGAGAAATTTATGATTCCTCCACTTGCAACCATCACTTCACACTCTGGTGTTGGATATAGGAAGAAATTCAATTCCTTGGCTATCTTACAATGAATAAAATTATGGGTACTCCTTGTTAGAGCCTAGATTTACCTCAGCCTGAAAAGGTAAGCTTCTAGGTTCACATCAAACCACGCTCAGCCTCGTAGCTAACCCTACAAGGATAGGAGAGGGATCTCTTCGGGTCAATCTCAGCTAATTATATTCACTAAGGGCTTGAGATGACTGAAATAGCTGCTAATCTTAGGCTAGGTATAGATGTAAAGGAGTTTGTTTGATAAAATGGTGTTTTTGTGGGCTCAAAGGGAAAGGCAGATTTTGGTTTCAGGGAATGAGGCACAGTCTTGTAGGGATTTCGATGGGGCAAGGTAGGCAATTGTATTTGGCACTATAAATCAAGTGAGGTGGATGGATAAGACTGAGGAGGAGTTGAAGAGGGCAAGGGAAGCCATGGATCCTCTCCAAATAGTTGAAAACATCAAGAAACTAAAGCAAACTTCAAGCAGAGCATTGCAATTTCAGTGTATTCTACTTGCACTCTTGATTGTTTAGCTGAGAAGAAATAAAGAGAAATGATACATACAACACATGAAAAAATTCACAAATACATAAGAAAGCACTGTACCAAAACAAATGCCACAGGGATCCCAAAGAATACTGCAAATCCTAGTCTCAATTCCTTAGCCAAAACACTGGTGTGAATGTATAATGAAGCTCAAGCTTTTCTCAAGAGTCCAACCATGCTAATGACTAAAAAAAAACATAATATAGACAAACATAGCTCCTCCTTGCCTCTAGGTGTCGAGCTCACATGTTTGGGAGCTGATCCAACTGATGCTAAAAATGAGAACTGGAATCTAGGCAACATAACAACATGCCTCTAGAAACAAGGAAATTGATTCATTCAGTTTCAAACAACCTCTAAATTGATGAATCTACCTCTACAAGTAAAAATCCAACATAATTACATCATTATCCATAAATTTTTATCAAATTACATCATAAATTTTCCATTAGGAAAGTAAAAAAGTCAAACTAGGCAAAACTCGGCGAAAAACAGAGAAGAACTGGGTCAAATTGGCAATTTTTCTTATATGAGCCGCGCCTGATTCTCTATGCGTAGTGCCTGTTTGGACCCACTTTTGGAGGTCTTTCCGATGTCCAAATGCACTCTAGGTGTGCTTTCTATAAAGGTCTATCTGTCTACTTTGCAACCCAAGTGGAATTTTTCAATTTGGCCTCCATTTTCCCCTCCAAAAGTCCATTATTCCAAGGTTGCTTCATGTGTGTCAAAATAGGGGCAGTGAGGTCATTTTTTGAGTGTTCTTTTGACCTTTTTAGGGCTCAAAACCTGTCCAAATTTCTTGGAAATAGGTAGAAAAGCACAAATTCTCATGAAAAATATATAAATGAATTTTTTTTTGGATTTAGAGGCTCCTAGAAAAAGCGAGCGCCACGTGGCGCGGCGCATAGAGCAGAAAACCCTGTGTTAAAAATTGCTATGCGTAGCGCCTTTTTGCATACCAGTTTTGAGGGCCTTTCTGGTGTCCCAATTGGGCACGGGATAGCTCGTTAGAAATATATTTGAGTCTACTTTCCAACCCAATTGCAATTTTTTAATTTTAAGTTACTTTTCCTTGTCAAAAATCAAATCTCCCAAGACTGGTCAAAATGTGCCAAATGAGCCTGCCTCAAGGCAGAGTGATGTTGCAGTCAACTTTGGAAGGTGTTCCTCAACTCCAAATTGAGCTCATGATAGGTCATTGGAAATATATTTGTGTCTAGTTATCATTTGACTCATCAAGAAAGTCATTTGACCAACCAAGCTAGGAGAAAAATTGATTTTCCCAATGTCACTTCAGCGGTGCATTAATTCTCCTGAGGCAACTGTATTTTTGACATTTCTCTAAAACCGTGACACTTGTGTAAAAAGTGAAAGAGGTTTTTATTCCTTTTGGAAAAAAACCTCTCTAATGTTTTCCAAATTCATATTTCCTTGCTCAAAAGCATCATTTGAGTAAAACCTACCCCGATGTGTGGAACAGGGAATTTATCGAAATGAAGGGGATAAGGGGCTTCTAAATTCTTGAGAAAATTTTGGGAAGTAGGGAGGGATGTTAGGAAGTAGGGGAAAGTGGAATTTCAAATATTGAGTGAGGGGAAGGGGTCCAAATGGGAAAAACACAGGTCTAGCCTAGAAAATTGCCAAGTTGTAGCAAGAAACTAGGGTTTGTGCGAAAATGAGGAATTTGGGGGATCTCAGTGATGGGAAGTGTTTAATAAAGTACATTAAGGATAGGGGAAGGTGTATGAACATACGGATACAAGTTTTGCTAATGATTTTACCATCTAAGAGAAATTTCCTTCAAAACCCTAGGAGAGGGAAATGACCTTACCTAGGTGCAATTGAAGCATGAACAAGGCATAAAATGACCCAGTGGAACTTGTCATGATGATGAAAACCATCTGAATGATGGTACACTTAGCCGAATGGTGACATGAAGCTCTTGGGACAGCCATTAGGGTTTGGGTATTTTTAAATACGTTTTGGGATAATTAGGACTAGGGATTAGGGAAAATGGGAATTGGGGATAGGTATGACTGAATATGGGAGTTAGGAAATGGGTGGATAAGCTAAGAAAATAAATGGAGTGAAAAGTGAGGGAGTGGTAGAAAGCAGCAAAATGACAAGTACAAAACCCTAGGCAATTACTTTTGAGAAATTGCAAGATATTAGGGTTTGGATTTTCCTTTACACAACCACCATAAACTTTAAGAAAAACTCCTTCACTAGCAAGGAAAAGAGATTGGCTTACTTGCACACTGGAAGGTTTGAGAAATTTTGGCAATTTGAGGGGGTTATTGATGAAATAGGGCTTGGTAGCTCTATGCGCCGCGCCGCAAACCCAATGCACCGCGCCACCTGTATGCGTCGCGCCAGTGCAAATAAACACTGAGGAGAGTAGCTCTATGTGCCGCGCCACTCACCCAGTGTGCCGCACCACCAAAACTGAGTGCCTTTGCTGCAATTTTCTCTCCCTTTTCCAACATTGATTTCACTTTGCTCAATCTTTCTTCTTGGAATGCCAATGAGCTTTTGAATTGTGAAAAATGTTTTATATATAAGAGCTTTTAATTTTCGATTCATGAAACCCACTTTTATAATGTTTTCATTGTAACTTTACTTCTTCAACTCTATTTTTTGGGCAGTTTATATTCTTTATGCCTTTGATGAACTAATTGACTTGATTTTTGTTTGCCTTGCAGAGGATGGAGTAACTGAAGCTTGGGAAGGAGACCAGGGTTGCCTCTGAGCTGATTTACATTCAAGAGAACTTAAAATACATGAATTAATACAATAAAAACCTAAAATACTCTGTTTTTCCTCAAAACAGAGTTTTGAGGAAAAATACATTGCCGAGCATTTATTATGAACTTTATTGGTACTGGAACCTCCTCATGTGCCTGCTGACTATTATTGGACATTTTGGAGACATTTTTTTATGAAACCCTAATGAAACTCTAGACCTAATTGACAATGAAAACCCTAAAATACCTTTGCAACCTTTAAGACAAAAAGAAGATTGTATATGATTTTGATGAGCAAACATGAACTAGTAGGTAAATGACATGAGGGAAACTGCAGGAAAGCCACTCCCATCAGATGATCCATGCGCCTAATGGAATGCAGATGACTGGGTAGGACACCTAATATGAAATGCAACAAGAGGATTTGATCTCTGACGGAGGGATGAAGATACCGACACTAATATTGGCTCCAATGGGGATGGTAGCTCCTTGGAGGTTCCAAGAACTACAGATCTCTGGGAAAGCTGACAGTGCCTTCGTCCATTGGGCTATGGAGTCAATAACTTCAAAACACCCAAAAAAAAATTACTACGAAACTTTGACTCAAGACTCATAGTTGAATTGACTAATCAAAAACTGAAACAAGACTCTCAAAAGCTGAAATTGGACACTTAGTTGAAACTATCTTTAAATTGACTGAAACAAAAAATGACTCAAGATTGACTTAATTGAAACAAGTACTTACAAAGATTTTAAATGGAAGCAGACCATCGAGATTTGAGAGCTTCAAATCATGATGACAACCACCTGCCTATTAATGAAATATGTATAATCATGTGTAGTGAGCCTTCCAATGTAACCAATCCAGTAGATGGCTACATACTGAAATTCTGCTCTCACTTGTCCCGAGCAGGTAGAACGATATAAATGTAGGTAACTCACAATGACCACTGAAACCAAGGCTTATGCTAACGAACCAGGAAACATTCATCTTTTATAATGCTTGAAAAATAATGTCGAAAGGATCTTGAAAGTCCTGAAGCACTAGCTTGCCTTGAGATCCAGCAGCAAAAATACAAGTACTTCCTTCATTCTGATCTGAAAGAACAACTGGTTGCTGAGTGATAGGAAGGCAGAGAGAGGTATAAGCTTCTGCCATCTGAGTGTTAGCTGTAAATTCCTTGACGATGAGAAATTCTGGCATATTGTCTCTATAGATTGGCCAAGGTGGTGATACTTGCAGGCAACAAATCCCTGAACCATTTCCGAACTTCACCCGCAAATGTTTGTACAAAGAGCCTCATTGTCACATTTTCCGCATCGATCTCATGAAGATCACAGAAATCCGTCATTCTGTCCACATGTTGCTGAGTTGTAATACTGTGAGGAGTGCCATCAAACAAAGGAATTTTGCTTTGATAATCTACGGGCATATCATCCAAAACTTGAGGCAGCACAAGAGGTGCAAAACAGGTAGCCATCACTCTTGGTGGATTCGGTCTAGGGGATGTTGGGGGAGTGTGTGTAGCCGATGTGTGAGGTGTATGCGGAGGGTTGTGCAGAGGAGAAGAAATTTTGGATGTAGAAGGAGTAGATGGGCGCGAATTTACTGCAGACTTTTGATATGTGACAAAAGGCTGCATAGGCATTGTGGCAATGAAAGGCGGTTCAGTGGGAATCCTTGAGCTAGATGCAATTGCAGAAGATCCAAGGGTTGCAAATGCAGTTTCTAGGAAATCCAAGTGACAATTTGTTTACGAGAGCAAATCCATCGATACCATACAAACTGATTTGGTTCCAAATATAAAGTTTCAATGCATACCTTTTATGTGTTTTTCACATTATGGAGATCAAAATATTGCTCCATATGTAGTATCCATGTTACGGGATCCTTTCCATCAAACTTCATCATATCGATCTTTGGAACATGGTGGGTCTTCAATCCAAATGTTAGAGTCTATGAAATCTGTCTACCTCATGAGTTTCCTTTACTACCCTTTCACCATTAGTAAACATTTCTTGTAGCAACCTTGTCAAATCTGTCTTCAAATCTTCCATTTTTCCTTCCATCTTAGCTTCCATATCATTCATCTTAGCTTCCATGCCTTTCTTTAAACCATCCATCTTAGCTTTTGTTACTTTTTGTGAGAGTGAATTTTGTTGCACTTGGTCTCGTAATTTTGATATATCATGTTGCATTTCTTCCTCTTCTTCATGAATCATGCTAGAGATTTCAGGTTGCTTACTAGGTGTTTCCATTTTCTTTCTTCGAGGCATCAATTAATGATAATTATGCTTCACTATGCCCTTTGAATTCCTTCAAACTAATTTTTCAAACCAAACTTATGAAAAACAAAAAATAAAAAATAAAAACTACAGAACTTTTTTCACTTTGTAGGAGCTCAATATTGAATCTGATGTATTCATGAAATTTTGGATCTCCCAAGGTCTGAAATTGAGAATTGTGTTATCCCTATGAGTCCTATTTACAATGCCACCAGTATGATCAAAATTGGATTCTCCAAGAAAACGTTATGCCCAATCTCCCAAGATGACTTGGTTATACACTTTTTTAGTAGAGAGAACTTGTATGAAGTGCCACGTATCACTGTTTCAACCTTTGGATCTAAAAATGATGCATAGACAACTACAGTCCATCCACTTTCTGTAAATTCTTAGGAAATTTCAATTTGATACTCAAAGCGAAAGTTATGGTGATTTTCCCATGGTCACATGTTTGGGATGTAATTCGGGATCTTGCAAAAACCCTAACTTCCTTAGATCATATCTCCAAAAATATAGTGAGACAAGATATGAAATTTGGACCCAAGGATCATTGAGATTTTGGCTGAACTGGGTATTTTTTAGCTTCTGAAACATTGCAGAAAACAATTTATAGAGAAGACTCCACGATGACTTGTTTTGAGCAACAAAACCCTAGAATCCAAAGCTCTTATACCAAATGTCATGAACCAACTCAAAAAAAGATAGAAAAGATAGATCAACGACTTCAAAATTAGCCTCTTCAATGGGACAACCTCCTTTACAATACACAAATGAATTATTAAATGATACAAATGACTAAACCTCCTTTATATATATAGGAGTCTAAGGGGTCATAATATAATCAAAGTCGGCATAACAATAATAATATAAGGGAACACCAATAATAATAGTGGGATTGTATAGGGCACACTAATAACAATATGAGGATAATAGGGGCACAATAATAGCATAAGGGCTACAACGACAATAGTAATGGGGGAATCACTAGTATTATAGGGACCTAACACAAGCCCTGGTACACTTTTTCCAATTCTTGATGGTACTGGTCCTCGATGTGTCTCAAAATAGTTTTAGTAGCAATGCAGACCATATCACTGATCTCATCAAGGTCCCCCTCCATGAGGACCAATGGTGTCACACTCACAAACTTTTCAGATTTCTGCTTCTTGTGGGGTCCTGCGGAACTTCGCTTCTGCCTTTTCCTATCCTGAAGGGGGACTCCAAGTCTGTGCCCCCTTCCTCTTCCCCTTCAGTCTTGACCACTACATCGATGCACTTCGTGTCAAGTTTATCGAGGTCAATAGTGGCCTACGACATGGTTGCAACTTTCTCCTTTGGCGCTTCCATCCCTTTTGTAGAGACATTTTTTTTCGGTGCTTCTTTCTCCTTTGTAGAGGACTCTCTCTATTGTGTGACCTCTTCTTTTTGCATGACATTTTCTTTCACAGAAGCCTTATGTGCTTCTTTATTCATTTCTTTCTTTGTTGTTGTCGTAGTTGCGCCTTCTACGACCTTACTTGTTCATGTGCCTGTGTCTGATTGGGTGATCCATTCGCTTGACCATTTGTTGATGACCTCCATAATGTCATCCTCTACGACTAAGTATGGTAGCTTATGCCATGTGCCTGGGGCATCCTTATTTGTGTTGGTAGATAGATTAAAAAAATTTGCCTTAAAATCTACAATATTAGCATATTGCACATGTAAACTTGGTGATAAACATGGGCGTTGGTTGATCACCATTCACAACTCCAATTCGAACAAGACCTAGAAGATCTTTATTTCCATGATGTGTTCAAGATCCCTCATCGCCCACAGCAAGGTGAATTTCACAGCCTCACATAAGTCTAGATCACGTTGCGGGTATTGGCTCTCGTCAGGCATCCTCCATGCCACTAACGCAATCAACAAAAGTAGCCACGCATAGTGGAATGCCTTGTCATCATCCTAGGTTTCACGACAATCTTCCAAGAAATCATGATAGAGATACGTGGCCCAATTATATTGGACCCCTTTACTGCACTACGCAGCCAAAAATAAAACTCGTGTTGGCACTTCATTAGCACAACACTTCCTCATTATCTTTCCAACCAATATTAGTGTAGAAAATTACACAGCGCCATCTGATATGGAGCTAATCACATAGCTGCGTGACTTCTTCACCAACTCAAAGTTGTTCTTATTCTAGTCTACTAGCTTCTTCTCTTACGATTTCCCCACAAAAGCATCTATGGGGATCACACCCTGAGAATGCAATAAGGTTATTCAATTGATCAACATGTCAGTAATCGGAATGGTCCCTCCCAACCAAAAGCACCCATTGTGAACCAACGTCAATAATTGATGTGCACAGACAGTGTTGATGGTGTAACTTGTGACTAAAATGTGGCACCCACAACATGTTGATAAACCCCACACACTCAATTCCGGTTTCCCACTTCATTGGCTCAATTCGTGTAACATCTGACTCCTCATAGTAAACCTTCTTTAGATATTTTCTTGGTTCCAATTGTAGGAACTTCGCATGATCACACAAGTCCTAGTCCTCCATCTTCAAAAATGGTATCTGGGCCAACAAATTTCCCTTAAAAGGTACCTCATCCGACAGAAATGGTGTAGAGACCTAGAATCTCACTGAATTTGGGTCCTTAGTCACTTTGGCTATTGACTTCCTAGGGGGTACATAAGGTGGTAGACGAGTAATCGACACTGCTTCGTTGGCATCAATCTCTTCAACTACCATATTGAACTCTTCCTCATCTAAGTCCAAGGGTTCCATCGAATAATTTCTTCTATCCATCTGATGCTTCTATCTAGCCTTTCTTGGATTCTTGCGCAGCGATTAACAAATCAGCACCTGCTAGGATTCTTTTTCTTCTTCTCTCCTGTCACGGAGGCAATGGGTTTAAACCTCAGTGACCTAGGTGTTGTGTAGCAGTCATTCTCTCCTAAAATATTTCCCTTTGACACTCAGGTAAATTTTCCTCCCACCCAAATCCTTGCTGTGAAAAATTCTCTCGAATCTCTTTCCAATCCCCTCTAGACATGCAACAATTGTCTTGGTGCAAACCTTGGTGAAAAATCTCAAAGAAATTTCTCTGGAAGAAAAGTGTTCAAATGTGGAGTGGGATGTTGTATTTATAGCCCATTTTAATGCAAGTCCATCCATTCCCTCCAGATCTCTATCATTAATGCTCTTTTAGTGGAATATTTCAAAAGATATGCTCCTTCAGGCAACATAGTTTATAGTCCCATTCACTTCACCAAACTGTCCTTCGGGTAGCATAGTTTATAGTCCTGCACTTCCTTGAAACTGCTTGAAGTACTAATACTTTCCTACATCCATATAGTCATTGCACAGGGGTGGGATCATCCTTGTACTACTTTAACTGGCTTCCATTGATTTTTCCTGGAAACAACTCCCCGTTCAACTTCGTGAGCTGAACCACACCTCCATCCTGTTGGGTTGTGTTATATTCTTTCCCCGACTAGCTTACCTAGTTGACCAAGGGGTTAGAGGGGGGGCAGAGCCCCCCATTTGTTGTGTCGATTGCATAGTGAGGGGGTCACAGGGGTTTTGAGGGGGGCAGGTAGCCCCCTTTATGGGGTTTGGGGCAGTGCTCTAGGGAATTTTTTTTTTGGAACCTATATTAGGTGGGGCGAGCCTACCTATGGTTTTGTGCATGGTTTTCGCACATGGTTTTGGGTGCGATGGTTTTCAGTCCATGGTATTGGATGCTTCGACATGTATATATATGTATTGTAACATTGAAAGGCACAAAATGAAAAATCAAGCTGGTAGTCCCAGGTTTGGGATCTGGGGAAAAATCTTTGTGTATATGTGATTTATGTGTTATGCTCTTGCATTATTTATTTTATGTGTTTTAGAATTCGTATGCAAGTAATTTATGTACGGGGTTAAAACCTACATTTAGTATCAAAGTTGTTTTGGCTTCAAGGGGACACCTATGATGTTGAGGGGTTTCGCTCAGGCCTGTGGCAGACCCTGTTCAGTGGGAGATCCACGGGATCAATTTTGGTGGTGAAAGAAGATGGTGAGCATTGGAAAGATAGAGATCAAGAAATTTAAAGGTTAGATTTTTTATTTGTGGAAACTCAAGATGGAGGATCTTTTGGTGGATAAAGATCAGTGGATTGCGGTAAATTCAGGTACTAAACCAATGAGAGTGTCTGATAAAGAATGGGAGAAGTTGGATCAGAAGGCAAAGAGCACAATACAATTGTTTGTATCAAATTCAGTATTGTTGAATGTATCAGGGGAAGCTATCGCAAAGGCTTTGTGGGACAAGTTAAGGACTTTGTACCAATCTAAGTCTCTGGTGAATAAATTATTCCTACGGAAAAATTTGTATAACCTGAGGATGAAAAATGGAGACTCAGTGACAGAGCATCTAAACGCATTTAATACTTTGGCAAGTCAGTTATTATCTGTTGATATTAAAATTTTAGATGAAGATAAGTGCATCACTTTGTTGTGTTCTCTACCAGATCCATGGGAGAGTCTGGTTATTCCAATAGGTAGCAATCCAACTGCCTTGTAGTTTGATGAAATAGTATCATCCTCACTGACGGAGGAGATGAGACGGAAAAACATTGAGATCCATAATGGTGATGCCCTGTTTGTACGAGGAAAATCCTAGAACAAAAACAAAAATAAGTCATCGAGTGGGAGATCTAAATCTAGAGGGAGATCTAAATCTCAAGGAAAACCTATAAAGGTGGTGTGCTGGAAATGCCGAAAGGAAGGGCACTAAAAAAGGGATTGTAAATCTAAATCTCCTGACAAAGAAAAGGGATCTGATGATGCTCCTTCTATAGAGGTGAAAACCACCTCAGATGAAGGTGGGGATGTGTACTTGGCTTCTTCAAGTACACATGTAGATCATGAGGCATGGTTGATTGACTCAGGTGCATTCTTTCAATTCACTCCCCATAAAGAGTGGTTCTACGAGTATGAGAAATATGATGGTGGTGATGTCTTCTTGGGGGGTGACAAGAAGGCTAAAACAATTGGTCGCGGAAAAGTCAAGTTGAAGTTGCAAGGTGGATGGATAAGAACACTTCCCAGAGTTTTTCATATTCTTGCATTAGCTAGAAATCTGATTTCTGTAAGCAAGCTGGATGATGTAAGTGTAAAAACAGTGTTCGAGAAAGATACTGGCAAGATGGTTCGAGGAACATTGGCATTGATGTGGGGAGTTCAAATTGGAACTTTGTACAAGCTGCAAGGTCGCACTCTTATTGATGGGTGCAACATTTCTATGGTTCCTGAAAGTGGAGCAGAAAATCTAGTGGTCTCTAGAGAAAAGACCATGCTATGGCATCAAAGGCTTGGACATATTAGAGAGAAGGGCCTTCGAATACTTCATGGTAAAGGTATTGTCGAAGGTATCACTAATAGCTCTCTAGATTTTGATTTATGTGAAAATTGTGTATATGGGAAGCAGAATCGGGTGAGTTTCCTCTCTGGTTGTAAGAGGGCGAAACAAATATTAGAGCTTGCGCACAGTGATGTGTTTAGACCTGTGAAGGTTCCATCACTGGGTAAGTCAGTGTACTATGTATCATTTATAGATGACATCTCAAGGAATACACAGATATATTTCCTCAAGGAGAAATCTGAAGTATTTGACAGATTTAAATAATTTAAGGCTCTGGTGGAAAACCAGATAGAGAAGAAGATAAAGGTGCCGAGGACAGATAACGGTGGAGAATTTTGCAACAAGGAATTTGAAGAATTTTTCTAAGAAGGGTGGTATAGCACGGTAGAAGACTACTCTATACACACCAGAGAAAAATGGAGTTGCAAAAAGAATGAACAAGACGTTGATGGAAAGGGTAGGAAGCATGCTCAGTGATGTTGGGTTAGGACAGGAATTCTGGGCAGAGGTGGTGGAGACAACATTTTACCTACTCAACAGATCACCTTCATCAGTGTTGGAGGATAAGACTTCACAAGAGGTATGGACTGGTAAAAAACCATCTCTTTCACATCTTAGGATATTTGGATGTGATGCATATGTACATGTTCCAAAGGAGAAAAGAACCAAGCTGGATAGTAAATATGAAAAATGCATCTTTATTGGGTAAAAGGATGGTTTAAAGGGTTATAAGCTTTGGAATCCAATAAGAAGGAAGTTTGTGTACAACTAAGATGTGGTGTTCAGAGAGGTGAAAGATGATATTAAACATGAAGTGCCATCAAAGGAACCTGAGAAGATAGAGTTTGAGCTAAAGGAGGAAGAATCAGAATCTACAACAGAAGAGGAATCAGAAGATGAAGAGCCATAAACACCGGTTGTGAGAAGATCAGTTCAAGAAAGAAGGCAGCTAGAAAGGAATGGTCCATCTTCTTTTGGTTCAAATTTTTATTTATCTATTACTAATTATGATCCCGGAACTGTGAAGGAAGTAGTAGATTCAGAGGATGGCAAAATCTGGGAAGAGGCCGTGGTTGATGAAATAGCATCTTTGCACAAAAATGAGGCTTGGGATCTGGTGGAGTTGCCGGCTGGAAGGAAACCCAATGGCAACAAATGGGTGTTCAAGAAGAAGACAAACGCAGAAGGAAAGGAGGAGAAATACAAAGCTTGGTTGGTAGCAAAAGGTTATTCCCAAGTGTCGGGAATTGATTTTTGTGATATTTTTTCTCCTGTTGCCAAGGTAGCTTCTATTAGATTACTTTTATTTGTTGCTGCTGCTTTTGATTTTGAGGAGAATAGATGGATGTGAAACAAATGTCTTCATGGGGATCCTGGAAGAGGAGATCACATGAGCAACTGAAGGCTTTGTGGTGGAAGGGTAAGAAAGAACTGGTATGCAAGTACAAGAAGTCTTTGTAGGGTTAAAACAGTCACCAAGGAGGTATTCATAAATGTACAATTTAACGGACTTTGCTCCACTATAAGCAAAGAAGACATCGTGTGTATTTTAAAATGAATTGGTGACCTGTTATTTATTTGTTCTTATGTGGATGATAATGTTGTTGGAAAATGACAAAGAAATTAATCCAGGATTTCAAGACCCAATTGTCCTCCAAATTCGACATGAAAGATCTTGGTGCTGCAAACTATATTTTGGGCATGGAAATCAAAAGAGATCGGGCAAAGAGGAAGCTCTGGTTAAACCATAGGAAGTATATGAGAGATTTTTCGGCGAAAATCACATGAGAAACCATTTGTTGACACGTTTTGAACCAACTAGTGTGGTTCATCGTCAGGACAAGTTGAAGAAACAGATCCAGCTTAGCATGTTAAATAGTCTGAGCAGAGTCTCAAACGGCTAAATAGAATAATGACTAATTTTGACTTTAGGACCCATGTCAAATTTATATTTATTAATATAATAT
>APFE030398936.1:42894-82175 GCA_000404065.3 Pinus taeda
AGATGATGCCTATTTTTTCTTTCTCTATCTATCTATGTATTTTTATCATTTTTAAGTAACTTGGATATTTACATTATCTTTACAAATACATATGCATAATTAGTCTCATATATATGATAAATAAAATGTAAACACATAGATATATATTTACTAACTCTTGTCATTGCTACATGATGCAAAGAGATTTTGGGGTTAACCAAAATCCCTTTGCTTTACAAAAATCGATCTTGAGGCCTGTGGGTTATGGCCCACAAAGCCTATCAGAAGTGTTTTGAGGCTATAAGCCTTTAAAATCGTGGACTTTAACACTTTATCGGATTTCTTTATAAAAATCAGGACCACAATGTTTATCGAAATACACGAGAACAAGGGAATGCACAAGGAAACCTCGCCGAAACACAAAATTCAGACTTCAAATTCATTAAATCCGCATCTAGAATTAGTGTCAGGTCCGCACCTTCCACAGTGCTATACCATCCCTTTGCCGATCTTTGAACTCCGATCACCCTGACTTCCGATCGCCGATCGGTACTTCGCTATCGGTGTATCGGTGTTCCGCCATTCCACTATCATTGGTCCTTTGACCCTCCATATTGCAATTAGCGATTTGATTGCAACTGTTGATCCTGGATCTGATCCGACGGTCGTCATTCAATCGCAACTCGCTATCGCATCATCGTTCCACTCCTTTCTGATATCGTTTCAATGATTCCGTCGACGCAATATGAGATCTCTGATCTTCTGTGATTAGATCTGGACTATTGATCCATAAGACCTAATGACTCCTGTACATTCTCTCATTCATTCCTCTTCACTTGGTCTTGTTTTCTTTTGATGGAATCTACGCTTTCAATAGGTTTCCTCTACAATCTAAACACACGATAAATCCATACATATAACAATCACTCGCTATATTTTGATCGCCATCGATCCATTCAATGACCGATGATCGATCAAAACCGCAACACTAACACATTCAAGTTATCTATGGAATACACACAGAGCATGAATTCAACACTTGAACACATTTATATATTATACACAATATGATTACAGATCTAAGGTGTTTCAGCCTTAGAACGAGTTCTCCCTCAACTACATTTTAACACTCAGGTTTAGAAAAAAAGTCTATCACTCTCTCTATTACTCTCTCTACCACTTTGAACACCCAGGTTCAACACACACACACACACACACACACACACACACACACACACATATATATATTACATTGGATCGGATCACTGAAAGGATCCAATCAATCCTCTAACAAACCACTCCATAATGCATACATGGCAGATTACATTAAATAAAGTCTTCGAGAGACTTTATCCATTCCATCATTTAAGCTTTGTTTTAAACAGAAAGTCCCCTTTTTTAGCTCGATGGTCCACATCCGCTTTGGATTCCTTTGTTTGATTGGGTGGGGGGGGGGGGGTTAGATGCTCCTGCATCACTACATATATGGTTTCTTCATTGGTCCTACATTGACCATTTGTTGCAGTAATATAAAACCTCAAATCCAATATGAGCTATCAAAAATATCCACCATCACAACCATACAAGCCATGTTTTGAAGCGCTATGTCAAATATCTTCACTATGGGGATTACCCCATTAACCATAACCATCTTCTAGAAACAACTATACTCTATTAGTAACTATTCATATGTCAATTAAAGAATATATATATATATATATATATATTCATAACAACCCACTTAGTAAAGGATAGGTAATATATATCTAATGTCTAACCTCTATTCACTAGTCATTCAACATAAACTAACTACCATCAACATTCGTTATATTGACTATCATCTCTATCAATATATTTAAACATGAAAGTTTGTATAGTTCAGATCGTAGAATTAGCTTTAGATATAGTACACATATGGCATTGGAAAACCCTGCACTATAAGTGAAAAAGTTAAAATCTCTCTTCCAACTTTTGGATTCTGCAAAAAGAAATTGCAGCATTTAATACTGTTTATGATGAGTAGCATCCATTCATTTTCCAAATTAAACTCCCTATAGGCATCAATTGTAGTCTATACACTTTGCACATAATTACTAAGATGCTACCATAAAAAAAAAAAAAAAAGCATCTCTTAAAATTCCTTGAAATTCTGTTTTATAAAAAATAACTACTCAGCCATGCAAATCATTGAAAAATGACAACATTTACTACTGTATTATTTTTGCCTACGTTCACCTTATGATGCTTCTTCTTATTTCACCTCTTCTAAATGTAAATTTTAGGTTGAAGTGATCTGTGTAAATACATCTTTGTATTGAAATAAGCTAAAATTGTAAACTCTAATATCCCAGGTTTATGTAGGATAAGCCCTTTGTTGTGTGAAAGGATGCATATAATATCACCACCTACTTCATTTATGGTTACTTATTGGTCACTATTGCGATGATGAAGTGATGAGCCACAGGCGACCGAAATTTGGCTAAGATACTAGACAATGAAGCTCTCACTATTTCATATGCTCCATCAAAATGCCAAATCGATTCTACAAATTGTGCATACAATGAAAAAGGATTTAAATATTGGTAAAATAAACTGTTTAATGCTACAATGAATATCATCACTCAATTACATATTTCATCACTCAATTTTCTGCGAAACCAACTCCCATATCCTGCACATCTTACAATTGCCTTTACAGCATAGAAAAATGTGAAAATATAAAATATTGTAAGAGCGAACCAAGACTTTATTAGAATGGATTTCATATCAGGTAGAACTCAAGAATCGATCCTGGCTAGATTATCCTAAAACTCGCCTGGATCTTCTACTACTACTAACTAGATCAAAGAGGATGGCCATGCAACTATTCTTTATAAACATCCAACAATACCCTAACTAACTCTCTATGTCTCAACAGTGGCAGTAGCTTCTATCTCGCCCTACATCAACCATGATCTGTAAACCTTGACTAATATATTTTCATCGTAGTCCTATAGCAACCACTGTCCAAATGGATTCCCATGACTAGTAACATACTAAGGGTCAAACCCGCCACCCATGAAATTAATGGAGAAAACAATGGAATTCACTAGATTCAGCATCATTTTCTCATAGGCGTGTCTTAGCTTGACCCTTTAACCATGGGATTCAACAAGCTCCTTAATTTCATCTTTCGGAGGACCCTAAATCTCTAGATCCTTCTATTGTTGCAGCTGCCTCATCATGCATGTCATTGTTTGATTCCGTTTTTATGGCCTCTATGTTTTCCTTGTTTTTGTCCCTCTCTCACATCTTCATTCCTACTTTGTTTTAAGGATTTTTTTATCATTTTTTTTCCTTTATTCCCTCTTGTTCAATTCTAGTAGTGTGCTACATTTCCTGGACAAAGCAGTCTCATCTCTCCCAAATTTGTTCATCTTATTAGTTAGTTTCTTGCTCTTTCAATATTTGATGAAAATTCTTGCTAATGTTTACTAATGCATCATCTTGGTAAATAATAGCTGAATACAGTTCTTTTGTTTCCTTCCTAATACTAATGTAACAATAGGGACTAAGGTTTCCTTCTACCTATACCATGAAGTAGGCTAGGATTTAAAATGCACAAGACCTTAAACCTACATGCCTAGAATGGAGGACCAACTTTCATGCAGTGACACACTCTTTTGTCCTAATAGAGACCCTACCTACCTATATAGAGAAATAGGTTGTGCTTTACAATTCACAAAAGCTTAGCCATAGGTGCCTAAGTAGAGGATTAAACTTGCATGCATGTACGCAATGTGCTCCTAGAAATTCTGCTTTAAGAAGATAAGACCAGACCATGATAATAAAAAAACCAACTTATATCTTTGGGATCAAAGACCATTTGTAAAAATGCACATATACTTAGTTAGTGCACTTTTCCTAAAACTGGAAAAAAAAAACTCAAAATAGAAAAAAAACAACTTCTATATCTGAACTGAAGCTAATAAACTAATTCTGGGCAACAATCTAATGTGGAAAAGACTGATGTTGGTGCATATATGCTGAAACAATTTTCTTCAAGAAACAAGCATTAAATTCTCTTGAACTTGTTGTCCATATCATCTTTTCAAAATTCCATTCTCGCGTCGTATCCATTTTTTCATATCACTCTAATGTTATGTTCATAATGGCCATCTTTGCAGTTTAATAGAACAAAGACTCCAATGCCATAAGTAGAAGAGATAAAATTGAAAATCCCTCAGACTTATCTCTATCAATTTTTTGGTTACAAATTTCTTTTTTCAACATATGTGGATGTTGTTAAACTTGTTTCCTGTTCAGTGACTAGCTCCAGATGTTTATGCCTATGAGAAGAAAAGCTCGTCATTACAAATTACTTGATGAGGTTGGACTCTAAGAATTCGACTAAGACAAGCAATACAGATCTTCTAAAGCATACCATGTTGATAGATAAACACTTTCTCTATCAAGCTTTGGATATCATATGTTCTTATCTACATGTCTATTTATTAAGTCTTTAAGGTGTTTTTCTATTTTCTATTACGCTGCCTAGGATTATAGTATTAATTTAAACAAATGTTTAATCAGTAACAAAGTTACCTAAATGACTCTCAAGAGTATAACCTGTATAGGTAGAAAAATAACCAGTGTCTAGCTAATCTCCTATAGAAGTATACTTGCTTGATTTTCATAACATGAAGTTTTTCCCGATGAGTGAAAAACAACATAGTAAACTTTGTGCATAAAATTGATTTTCTTGTTACATTGTTAGATTTTTGAAAAAATAAAAGCTACATAAACACCCTCCATTTACACATTTTTCCACCCTCACTCATCACTCCCATAATTTCAAAGTAAATCACTATTACAATCTTGACCAAATTATCTTTCCATTTCTCCAATAATTTTGTCTAGAAAACCAATTGTTCAATTGTTGAGGATATGGTCAGACCAAAAATTTGCTTCCATATATAAAATATATGGAATAGATTCATGTTTTCAAAAGGCACTTCATTCATGCACATGAGTGATGAGTACTAAATACAGCCATTGAATATGATGATGCTCCACACACCGAGTCTTCTTCATCTCTCACCAGATAATAGATCAAATCTTTCTATTCACTCTGGGTGCTCACCAAGATCCATTACTTCCTCGATTTTGCTCTATCATTTCCCTCATTCTGCATGTACACCTCGATTTCCTTTCATCCTCCTGAGTAAACACAATAAACGAATCCTCTGCCACTCTAAATCCAAATCCCCACTGGTTTACCAGCACCAACATAATACCAACAAAATCACAAGCCAGATGCACAACATACAGTGGGAGTTTGATTCCCTATTCCTTCGATTTCTCGAAAAAGAAATCCCCACAAATATTTTCGGCCCAAGGATGAACAAACAATCCTAAAACAATACAAATATATGGGAATAGGTAAAGAAAACTCAGAATCGCACCCCATTGCTGCATGCTTCCAATCCTGCCTACATTCCAATTTCAATTCGCATGGAAGAGGACCGCTTGAACGAAGTCATGCATGTGAGATACAGAATGAACCCTATGCTAGCTTAAACTTGATGGATGAAGTAGAAGATTTATTGTGGCCCATTATCAATATCGCCAAGAATTTTCCAGGGAATACCATGGTGGATGATTTTTTGTACCATTATATTGGAAGAATAAGCCACAAGGATTGCAATTTTCTGTTATAGTTGCTTGCAGAAGAGGATTTATATTTGAAGGCTCTGTATCTTCTACAATGGATACAATTGAAGGGCCCATCTCGCGTTACCTCCACAAAATATTCCCTCATTTTTCTGCTTCTCGATAAATCTGGAATGGTAGAAACATTTTGGGTGTTCTACAGGAATATACCACAAGAAATAGAATTTCACTATGTCCATGCTTGTAATGCAATCATTACGAGTTTTTCGCAGTGTGCTAGGATAGAAGCCTACCACTGTCCTTTTTCCTCTTTCTTTTAGGCTGAAATGACTAGTTAAGGTTCCTTTGATGCTTAGGTTAAAACATTTTATCATCTATATAGGTGCAGTCAATTTACACATAAGCAGTACATGCACAGTTTGAGTATAAAAAAACCAGATCCATTATCGTAAAAAAAACCAAAATGCCTTGGGAAAAGGTCTGCATACTGAAAATTCCTCTTTATATGCAGATTCCAAAGATAAACAGAGGGGCGAAACAATAGGGTACTCTAAGACATAAGTATATAAAGATAGACAATAATCCCACATAGACATCCCATCCGCCCACAAAGATAATACCCAGGAATTCAACATACCCAATGGGGCTTTTCCAAATGTCAGATGATCCTTAGTTTGAATTTCCATGTGGCTCCTTCCTCCTAGGCCTTGCAATTCATTTTGGAAAAATTAATTTGACAGGGCTTTCGAAAATCCCTACTTACCGTAACCTCGACTCTGGAAAGTTCAGAAACAATAAACTTCCTATACTCGAGAAATATCTGCTCTAGGTCATCGAGATGCCATTATGGCTCTAACTAGTTTCATAGTCGCTCTTGTCAAAGTTTTGCTTTTGGGCCCCCTTTCCATGTTCACTCTCTCTGTGCCAACATTTGCACTATTTTGAGATAACATCCCTTCATTTCTCTCTGCATGGTAGTAAAAAAGCCAACCAAATGTGTTGTAATCCTAAGTTCTATTCTACCACTAGAGTAAATAGCCCTCCAGCCCCTCGATAAACTCTACATTCTCATTATCAACTCTTCAACATATTCTATCCGCCCACATACATCCTCATTTTGAAGCCTCTGCATTTCCATTGCTCCAAATTCCATCTACTGAAGTTGAGTTCAGTCGTTATCTATCCTCTTCATAAGCTTCTTGAAGTTGGTCTATAGCAACTTGCCTATGATTTCTGCCAAACTCTTCCCGATAATAAGCTTTCTCTTTTATCTTCACCTTCCCACACTCATCCCCTTGATCCACTGTGCTCCTTAACAATTTTCCTTTTACTGTGCATGCTAAGAGAATGTCACCAGGTAGACCAAGTTGGTCCTCTAGAACACAAGTTGGCTTGCCCAACTTCCCTCCCAACTATTGAATGCATCCCTTTTAGAGGTATCTGCAATCATCCATATGTATTGACAAAATTCTTAATCTAATTAGTATCAGAAAACACATTAAAACTTGTTAGATTGTATCCTAGCCATCATAAAATATGGAAGTTAAAATCTAGTCTCAAATATCTTTTTCCAGTTCTTGATGGATAACTCAGCCACACCCACAATTGCAAAAGAATATGTTTCAATAATCCCACCCACAATTAGATATTATAATTTTTGAAACTAAACAACTTAGCAATTTGATAGTTGTTTATGTTCTATTCTCACTATGTTCATTTATGGAATCTCTATTTTTCAAACATGATTACAATCCGATATTTAGCCTATTTGAAATAGTTTTGTTACTTCTATGCTTAGCATCACCAACACAATCAAAATTAGAAATAAAAATAAAAATCAGTTCCTTAGGAAATGCATATTACACTTAAGTAATTACTTATAAAATTCACTACTTATGTTCCTATACTTAATCCTAGTATTGATTTAACATCTTCCTCATCTTGCAGCTCTATAGAACAAGCAACAATAGAGAAACGACAAGAGGCATTGCTTGCAACATAACCAAACAAGTAAGTACATTTGAAACAAACTGTTATAGAATTCATTGTAACATGTAATTTATATTCATCAACATTATCTTTTAGTTTTAATTGTGTCTTTTGTCACATCAACATCATCCATACACAGATCCAAAGCATCATCTTTAGTTCCAATTACAATTGAAGAACTAAACATTCACAAAACTTGAAATCTGTTCAATGGAGATGTCATGGTCATTTATAGTACGTACCTTGATAAAGTCAACAAGGCAAGACAAATACTACGTGCAAGTTTGACAGATGCCGAAGGAATCATGACAATCACATTGTCCATACCAACTTAGCTCATCTAACAACATGAAGAAAAACTATCACCAGGGAAAGCAATATCAATTACAAATTTTAAAATTCTACCTAAAACAAATTATGACCGTGGTGATTGTGACTGGATTCTGCTACTAACTGAATCAATCAAGTACTGTAGTGAACATACCACCAATTTGCAAATATTACAAATTCATTCCAGATGCAACAATAAAACAACTTACAACAAATACATAAACATATTCAATTGGAACAATTGCTGTAGTTGCCATAGCTGCACAGAAAATTTGTTTGCAATATAAACTACAAATTAAAGTTGAGAATTTTGATGACAATAGAGCCACTGTAACATAAATTACTTTCTATTGGTTTTATATTAATATTCTCCTCCCGAAATTCATTATTGTTTGAAATAGCAAAAAATAAATTCTTTGTTATTTCAAACATTTGCACACTCTAAAATGAAGTTGAACAATAATTGCAAAAAAGACATTTTCCAATTATCGCATTCAAAAACATAACAAACAGGAAATATGTCAAAGAAAGAAACCTTTGCATAGCGCAATCAACCTTCATAAAAAAAGTTGGATGCATAAGGAGCAGAAGAACTGAGAAAATTGAGCCCTCTAAAAATTTCTGACTTACAATCCTTCTACTTCTCCATATGCAATTGTCTTGTCATTTTTTTCCATTTTCGCATATAGTAATTAGCCTCCCTTATCAACACATAGAAGGAACATTGACAGCGGCAAGCTTTTACTCTACACACTTTGAACCAGTTTGTGCTGGATGCAATTCACCAATACTACCCTCTACAATGATAGAGGACACACTAGTTAACTGCTTGAAGTGCAATAAAAATTCTTTGTTTTACTATTCACGATGTCTTAATTACATCATCAAGGGACACACTAGTTAACTGCTTGAAGTGCAATAAAAAATCTTTGTTTTACTATTCACGATGTCTTAATTACATCATCAAGTTTAACAACAACACTAGCTTACAGTGTTGCATCAGAAACAAATTACTCTTGAAACAATTCGTTCCCAACCTAGCAAAAATGTCCTTTGAAAATGATGTTAAAAAAAACCAAGCAACCATGTATATGCTACGAGATTTCAAAATGCATGGTACATTTACAATCAATGAATATAACCAGATCCAACGTGCCCACAACAATGGCAGTCCAACCAAAGCTAGGTGTTCTTCTAATTAATGTTCATATTTCAACTACAAAGCACATATATGCAATTTAAATTATGTTATTCAAAACAGTCAATTTGTAATAATTTTTCCCTTCTCTTTGCAGCTCCTGTACTTTTTGCACACATTAGCTACAACAAGAATGCATGTTAATCCAAAAATTAGTCCAATGCTCTTCTAAATTTTTGTATCAAATTTATTGATTGGATCCTCCTTTATCGGCTTACAACATATCTGCAGAATTTTGCTGCAAGAAGAAAGCATACAAATACACATATGAAAGCAAGGATATTTTGAAATTTTGTATAAAAACAGTTACGATCAATTGTCTTTTTTTGAAATCTGCTATAAAAACATTCACAATGAATTGAAATGGAATCAAATGGTTTATCTTTTTTTGAAATTTTGTATAAAAATAGTCACAGTGAATTGCAATGCAATCAAATGGTCTATCTTTCAATCGTCTATGTTCTCTTTTTTAATAACATTGGTGCTCAATTTGTGCTGGTCTATCTTTCCATGGTTTATGTCCTCTGTTTAATAGCATTGGTCTTTGATTTGTGTCACATAATTATGATGGAAAACTTTAATGCAAATGTAAACATAAAACATAATCCATAATCTCGAGCTGGTGACAGTTTCTTATACCTTTCCGTATTTGCATTGCCTGCACAGTCAATGACTTTTATGCGTTGTATCTGACGTAGTAGAGTGTGCACAGAATAGTTCATTTTGTTAGTATATTTATTTAAAATATTTACTCTTTAAAAACAACTATGGACTGGTCAAATATGTGAGATAAGTTTAGTTTATTCAAACAAAATAAGCTCTTACCGCTCCCTGCTTGCTTACTCGAGAGCAATCCAAATGGATCCCATGGACTGTTGCACTGATGGAATCCAATGCATGAAATATATTTAGTTAAATCATCCAACTTGTTTCAAGTTCAGATAGGTCTACAATTACAATAGGACATCTTCTGATTCTCAAAAATATGAATTATGTATTAACTAAACATATGTTGCTTGTAATACTTTCTTTCTGCAAACTTAAATTTGTGTCCATAATGAATCAACAAGAGCTGCAAATTATAGAATTGAAACTGTATTCTTAATCATTACAGTAGATAGGCCAATTTCTACTGGATCAATGACAAATTAGATGGGAAAAAAATTATACAATCTAATAAGACATTAATGTCATAGTTGTTCGAGATGGAAAGCTGAAAGTATTAAAATTTCTGGTTGGAAAACATCGAGTAAGACCTAAAAAAATAGTGACACTTCAACTTTTCAAGCCAATACTACACAAAATATTAACGGCAGAAGACAAAATAATGCTCCAATCCACATGAATGCATTTTATAATTTGTAATAGGGCAACACTCTATCTTATCAAGGAGGAACTCGTTGGCTTGATGAGAAGTCTAAATTACATTACAACTGCAAAAAATGAGATAACACCCAAGTCGAGATGATTTATTTTAGATCTGGCTAAGTTCAGGACTCAAATGTAAATCCATGTTTATTAGGCACCCAAGACATCACAGTGCCTTGGGAGGTCTGCAAGATGCATGCATTCTACAAGGATCTCACAATCAGACAAAAGAGTCAAGCCCGTTTTCTACTTTTGTTTTTAAACAGCTTATTATGCCAAACATTGGTCTGCATTCAAGCTTCTGTCCTCCACCTAAAAATATACCAGAAAACAGAAAATAACAATCGCTTTCTCCACAAGTGCAGCTTATATGTAATCAATCGAAATAAGCTTGTATTCTTTTAGTTGTTGTGGATGCTCTCCCATGGTTTGAATGAATAATTTGCTAGCCCATTTTTATTTTAGTTTATTGAATTTAACTAGTAACTAAGTAACCACTCCCTCTTGACTATTTTACCCTGGTTGTACTTTTACAATACCACTAACATATTTTGGTCCGTCCGTCCTGAATATTAATTTAATTTATCTCTTTCTTTCTCTCAAACTTTCCTCCAAAAAACCTCCCACGAATCTTTTTGCGTCAAAGAGTATACGAAATTTTAGTTTGTAACATACAAGATTTGGAACATTTCCCACAGGGAATCAAACATCAATCTCTATATGTTTGGAAAAAATTCAGAATTACCACTAAGCTGTTAAGTCTAGTAGTAGGTCCACGCCACACTGATGTGATGCACTGTGATTGATTTATCTTAATATACCAGATTGGGAAAGATGATTAGTTTAAAATATGGTCCCACTCTCAAGGCTTGGCAAAGGAATCATGCTATTGGTGGGAAAGCATACCAGTCTAGTAGTAGGTCCACGCCACACTGACGTGATGCACTGTGATTGATTTATCTTAATATACCAGATTGGGAAAGATGATTAGTTTAAAATATGGTCCCACTCTCAAGGCTTGGCAAAGGAATCATGCTATTGGTGGGAAAGCATACCACATAACAAACTAGTAGATGTGCATAAGCTCACAAGGAAGCTAACCACAAAGACAAACAAATCCACTTAATTTTGGCCATGGAAATGATGGGTTTGAACCTATTAGATGGGGTAGTAAAAATTCCAGACATGTTAGAGCGTCTTTAGGTGTTGGTATAATTTATTTGAAGTTCATTTGAATGGTGGTTGAGATTCTGAAGATTGAAAAAATTAGGAGAAGTTTAGTGCATCTTTTTTACATTTGTAATGAAAAATACATCATATTTTTTTTCCATAAATTAGATTTTAGAAAAAATAATCTAATTATAAATTTTGTAAAAAGTTTATAATTTAATTATTTATTTTTGAATATAGAGATATCATTCCAGTTATTATAAAAAGTTTTTTTCACTGTTTATGTATTCTCGTCTTTATGTTTTTCCTTCCCGCGAGCCCCAGTTCCTGGCACTTTAATATTAATATTTTATGATCTCGAGTTTACTGTGAATTTTGACCATTTATTTCTTTTGAATCAGTTACTGGAGAACCGGAGAACCTACAGTATGAACATTTTTATGTCAACGTTTCAAATCCCAACTGTGATCCATCATCAAGACTAATGAATGATGATAAAAGAAAAGCTGCTTAAAAGGTAATAAATAATAAAACCACAGATCTCTTAAATCCATTTATTTCTTTACTTTTGGAGAGTGTTTTTGTTCGATTTAGCCTTACAATCTATAATCAAAATATTAATGCCTATTAGCAAGGATAATCGTTATGCTATTTCATAGAGATGATGACTCTGCTGTGAGAATTATACTACAGTTTATTGCTATCTTATCTTCACTTAGTTATTCAACCCGCATACCATTCCACCAATCAATCATTACCTTGGAGCTGGTTTCTAAGCAAAGATATTGAATCTCATTAGTTGAGCTTGAATGGCACTATGATCTTAAATGACAATTAAAATAAAATGCAGAGAATCTCGCCTTCGTGGCATATGAGGTCATTCTGCATTCTGGCTTGCATCCATTATAATACGAAAAGCAGCACATTTCTGATAGCCAATGTTCTGCTGAACAGTCTCCTTTAATTTAACTATCTTTAAAATTAGGGGCAGGGGCAGGAGCAGCGACTACTATATAGGCCTCGTTAAAAACATAATTCTTTTCCAAAAGACCATTAAAGGTATGAGACTTTACAAAATTGGGAAATAATAAAATGATCGACTTCCTCCAAATTTAGTCCGTCCTATAATCCGGCGGACTTCCGTGTTGTGAATAAGGTGTCAACTTTCAAAACCAATAGCAGATTTTCCATGTACCTGGTCCTGACTTTTCACACGCTTCCAACGCGCTTAGCCCTAGCCGCTATACGTTCTAATCATGAGCTGGCCATCACACAGCAGACCATAACCGGTACCAGTGCGATCAGCGTTCACTTTGTTATACGTCCACGGTCTGGAGCTTCAAATTTCATTTACCGGTCAAGTAAAAATTTAATGACGGATATCATCATCATCATCATATATATCATTTTACGGTTTATATGGATGTAAAATTACGTGGGATTTTTGTCAAAAATGTTATTGGTTGCGTATAGCACTCTCAAATAAGAACTTTCCGAGCGGTCGGAGTTGACTAAAACTATGATGAATACTTCTCTCTTATTTCAATGAGAGTTCAAGTTAGAAGATGGATTATCGCTCCAAATTGAATGAATGCATGCTTCTTCTGATTGAACAGGTTCTAATTTTTTTCATTCCAGATTGAACAGGTTCTAATTTTTTTACGATTACTTTTTAGGTTTTTTAATAGTTATATAAAAAGTATATTAACATTAAATTAAAAACAAAAGGAAAAAAAAAACAACAGTGAAAAGCAACTTTAACATTAGAATAAATGTACATCACAAAAAATATTCATCACACAAATAAAATAACAACAGAAGGAAAAAAATAGTGAAAAGCATATGCAGGATTGGTTTTTTTTTAAGATTTAACGATAGAATAAATATATATACCAAAAAAATATTTATCATTAAAATAAAATTTAAAAACAATTATGTAACAAAATGAAATAAAATTTAAAAACAATTATGTAACAAAATGAAATGCATATATTTATTGGGTTTTTTTGATGTTATCCTGTTTGAAATACTAAATTTTCAACCTATTTCATTATTAAATAACTTAAATCATAATGAAATATTTTCATATGTATATATTAATATTCATATATGTGTAATAATTTGTAAATCATAACCATTAATTATACTCTTTTAAAGCAACCAATATCTTAACATAATTTATAGGCTTATATTCTCTAAATAATCAAGGTTTTAAAGAAAATCAATAAAAACATCTATTTGTTATCAAAGGGCTTAAAGGAAAAGATCATGGTAGAGGAAAAAAAATTAATTTAGAGAAATAAGGAAGTAAAATAGAACCTAAAGGATGGCTCTTATTCTAAATGTAAGCTTTAAATTTAATGTGAAATATAATGGAACTTATCTCTAGCAATGGTGATTAGATTTGATGTAGGAAATCTTTTCATAAATCCAATAGATAGATATCCTCATCTACTCAAGACTTAATGTGCCAAAGGATGGAATCACATGCAATTTCTTTCTTCTTTCTTGATAAATTCAGGAACCCTTGTAATCCACTCGTGTTTAGAATGATATTTCCATTAAATATGATTAATTAACTTGGAATTAATGGAGTGGTTACTTCCAGCCATAACCAACATTTAATGGGAAGTTACATGACCACATATATGAGTTTATGACACTTTGGGCAAAAAACCAAACAAACAAACATCTCTAATGCTTGATTTTCAACTTTAATGCCCTTGGTCTGGTTCCCAAAATGACACGCTAGAAACAAAAAGATATACTAAATAATTCTTTATCCTTTATATTTGTTTGGATTTTGTATTCTTTTATTTTTCTAACTCATACAAATGTTTTCTTATAATGAAAAAATAAATTATTATTTAAAGATATTTTATCATAAAATTTGTATTTATTTCTATAATAAATTTCATTTATTATAGATTATAGTATGGAAAAAATATTGTAAAAATATTTATGTGAAAATTATTGTAATTTAATTACAATATAGAGGCATTTTTTACTCATTATTGAATTGAAATCTATCTCAATTTAATTTAAATTGAAGCTGATATAGCTATAAAGTAGTACAATTCTATAAATTAAATAATTAGTTAAAGTGGGTAGATTAGATTTTCAATTATAATAGATATCAAAACACTTATCTTTTTATTGAGCTCATATTGCTAAAATTTTAAAAATCATAAAAAATAATTAAATTACTAGCTTTATTTTTAAAATAATTTTATTATTATCATTATTAATTATAAAATGATAATATATAAGCAATTAAAATTTATTATATAAATAAATCCTAGTATGACACTGTAAATATGGTTTTAATTAAATTGAAAATTAAAAATGGTATAGTTACTTTTGAGATACTTATCAACTCTTTATCTTGATTACTACCAAGAATATTTTAAAATATTATGTGGAGGTTAAATATCTACCACCCATTTAATAATTATTGATAATTAAATTAAAATTATAGAACCCTAGTTCAAAATAGATATGCCACATGAATATTCTGTGGATCTTCACCATCCACCTACTAATTATTAATAATTACATTAAATTTCTGAAAGCAATAAAGGTTAATTAGGCACTATTCACTTAATAATTGTTATATGCCTATTGACATAATAATATCGCTTGAAAAATTTAAAAACACTAAAGTTAAATTAAAAATAATATTGTGATTAAAATGAGAGTATATATTATTATATATATTAAATATATATATATATATGTTTATATATATATATATATTTGTAATTTTATAATAATAATGAATTTGGTTTATAAAGTTTTTTTGCTGATAAATTAACTAAAGCAACCACATGAATTAAATGGTTAGTAAATATGGATAAGCATCAAGCCACTTATTCCATGATATATCTCACATTACCAAGATTTAAAAAACATAAAAATAACTAAATTATAACTCTTTTTTTTTTTAAATTAATACATAAATTACATTTACAAAAACACAAAAATTTAATTATGGAGATTTACCCTATTTAACCACGAAGATCTTTAACTTACTTTGTTAGAATACCTACTCCAATACCATAACTTACTAATACTACATCCCTAAAAAAACCCTTACTTATGTTCATATAATACATATTCACATGACATTTTTTTTAACTAATCATTTTAATTATGGGGCGAAAAGGACATAATTACTCTTGAGATAAATCTCACCTTTGATATGTGACTATTAGTAAGAATAGTAAGAATACTATGTGAAGGTTCAATCAATACCATCTCCTTAATAATTATTGATAATTAAATTAAAAAAATAAAACTCTCATAAAATAAATAAAAAGATACTTAGTATAAGCGATTTTCTATTGGGCTTGGAGTTTGTATTAAAAATTAAAACCTAAAAGCATGTGGTGAATGCCCCTTGATAATTTCAAATAGGATGGTTTTTCTTTCCACAATTATGATGAATCAAACTTTTTCTTAATTTATCGACTATCTAATCTATTTCACAATCAAATAGACTTTTCGTCTCCATAATAATTGTCTCCATAATAATTGTCCCACTACTAATTTGACAATTCAATTATAACATATTTTCTCACTTAGAAAAATCATTCTTAAAAAAACTTTCTAAAAAGATGGGCAACTTCCTGCTAATTTATCGTCCCTCTGTCCAAGACTAACTAGTCCGTCCCATAATCGGATGGATTTCCGTGTCTTGAACAAGGGGGCTGATGTTTCAAACCAACAGCAGATTTTCCATGTAGCTGGTACGGAATTTTCACAAGCTTCCAACGCGCTTCCCTTTAGTTGTTATACGTTCCAATCATAATGTGGTCATTACGCACTATACCGTAAGTGCGATCAGGGTTCACTTTTTTATATGGCAAGGGTTAGCCAGCTTGCTACAGGGCATTAAATGCCCTGGTACATGCATGCTCTATAACAATATAACACACAGCCTTGGTGGCTACATAAATTAAAAATAAAAACTGTGTATTATATTGTTATAGGGCATGCATGTACCAGGGCATTTAATGCCCTATGACAAGCTGGTTAACCCTTGCCTTTTTATACGTCCAACCAAGTCTGGATCTTCAAATTTCATTTACTGTTCAACTAAAAAGTTAATGATGATACTTGTTTTGAAAAGTTAAGGATGGTACTTGTTTTTGGTGTATATGGCTCTAAAATCTATTTTAAACCATAACGATTATGATTAAAAAAAAAATAATCATCGCAATGAACTGAAAACTTTAAAACATATAATGTTTATAAACACCCATCATTTTAAGGTTTATATATGTAAAATTATGTGTATGTTCCTATATCACACTAAGAAACCAACCACTCTCCTGTTGTCAGAGTTGAGTAAAATTATGGTGAATGCTTCTTTGTATTCGACTGACTGTGAGTTTGACTTAGAAGCTGGATTATCGCTCCAAATTGAAATGGATCTAAAAATTTCACTATTAACCTATAATGTATGTTTCTTTTATGTGATGTGAAATTAAGTTAAAAAAGGATATTAATTTTTTTTTTTTTTTAATTTGATTGTGAAATCAAGTTAGAAAAAGGAGAATGTTTCAAATTGAAGTGGTTCTATAACTTTCACTATTAACTTAGAATGGATATTTAGTGGTTCTAAAAACTTTCACTATTAACTTATGATTTATTCTGAAACTCTCATTATTAATCCACGATGTATATTTTTTAACTCTCATTATTAATCCACGATGTATATTTTTTTTTATTTGATTGTAAAATTAAGTTAGAAAAAGGATATTAACTTATCATAAATATTTTTTTTATTTGATTGTGAATTTAAGTTAGAAAAAGGAAAATGCTCCAAATTGAACAGGTTCTAAACTTTCACTATTAGCCAAAGATGGATATTTCTTTTATTCTAAAACTTTCACTATTAACCTATAATGTATTTTTCTTTTCATTTGATTGTGAAATTAAGTTAATAAAAAGATATTAACTTAGAATGAATGTTTCTTTCTATTGTGAATTCAAGTTAGAAAAAAGAAAATGCTCCAAATTGAACTGGATCCAGAACTTCCACTCTTAACTTAGGATGAATATTTCTTTTTATCTGATTATGAATTGAAGTGAAAACTGGATCTAAAGCTTTCACAGTTAACATATAATAAATGATGAATGTTTTTTTATTTGATTATGAATTCAATTTATAAAGAGGATTATGCTCCCAATTAAACTGGATTTTTTAATATATTATTATATATTAATAATATAATTTTCCCACAGGTAAGTAGTTTATAAGTAATTATATATAAAAAGCAGGTTAACACTTTTCTATATATATGTTATTTTCCAAAAATGAGTAGTTTATAAATGATTATATATAAAAAGCAGGTTAACTTTATCGCTTGTTTTATTTAAAACTATGTATATGTAAATTAGTAGCATATACATGTAAAAGAAAAACAGAGAAGTTAAAATAGATTTATGAACTTATTAAAATAGATTTGAACTGCAAAAATAATCAACTCACAATTGTAACAGAAATTGAGAAAGCAAAACTTACACGTTTCTAAAATCTTATTCACCGGCCATCCCCGATCCCCGAAGAAAACGCTCACCTCAAATTCCAGGTCTGCGTCCGACTATAAGTGGGGCATCTGTGCTCTCTCCAGAACGCGCAACTGTAATAGGCTTCCAAAATCTTAGAATACTGCAACGATGGGAGAAACGGGTAACAGAAGCTGGGTCATTTGGATGGTCATGTGCATGCTGTTGATGTTGTTGAATTTATTGTCTTGGGATGTTCGTGCTCAACCAGGTATTACTCAACATTCTAAAAACAACTCTGGTTGCTCTCATTCGCAGATATTGGGTGATGCTTCCTTCCTTTTGTTTCCTTTAGATCATTGAATAGTGTATTTGTTGTGCTCATTCAGTGTTGATATGTCTGGCTTAATCAGATTTCTTTGATAACTTAAATGAATGTGCCGCAGGGTTTCTGAGTATATCTTGCGGAGCAAAAAGAAATCACACTGACGCAAAGAATATAACATGGGTTCCTGACTATAATTACATTGACGTGGGTCAGACGGCAGACATAGGGGACGCGTCTAAACGAGCCTACGGTTCTTACCTGCATACCCTACGCTTCTTCCCAAAGCCCCTCAACAAATCTTGCTATCAGTTGCCTGTGACTCCCAATGTGCCCATTCCATTCAACAATACGGAAAACCTTGTTCCAAATGCTGTCATCCAGACGGCGTGGGTTCCGGACGTGGACAGCTTTGCAATCAGTCTAGGGACATTCTATGGGCAGAACACGCTACTAATGTTATATTTCGCAGAACTAGAAAGGCTGAAAGTATCTGAGTCGAGATCATTTTACGTCACAATACATGGGAATAGGCGATCAAAAATTATCAATTTGGTGCCATATTACTCTGCCGTGGAGATAACAGTCCCAGTGTCTGCTTCAGATGAAACAGCCGACTTGACATTTAGTGTCACGCCCCCAATCTTTTTCTTATTGGGCGGGTGCGGCACCACCGTGCACTCTATTTGTTCAATAGAAGTGCATATGGACTACGCCTTCTCCCAATACTTAATTCAATCTCTTCGAATAAGTATAAACATCAATTTTCATAACCAAATTATAACCATTATAATTTCATAACCGATTATAACTTATAATCAATTTAACTCCTTAACCGAATTATAAGCCTTGTAACCGATTTAAATCCACAACCAACATAACTATCATGCAATGCAAAACCGAATATAGAACATTGACATACAATTATGTTTGGGAGGGGCAACTCCCGAACGAGTTCACACACAATGTTTTATTATACTTTCAAAGTTTACAACATGCGTGCGCCGGGCATAGAACCCACGGCCTGCACAATAATTCTGTTTACAACAGGGATAGAACAGCCTTTTAACATACACCGTCCCCTATAACCAAGTGCGCACTCCTATCGTGCGACTTCGTGCCAAGACCGGCATAACCTGCTGTCTGCGTCCTTGTTGTTCGGCCTCTCTATACCGTCTGCCCAAAACCGAGCCGCGTCCTTTACATCTGCGCCAAAGATATGCGCACGACCGAACTGCGCTCCTCTTGTTTTGGTGGAGACTTGAGTCGTTGGTCGATGCTCCAAATGGCCTCAACGCTTTGCCTATATATAGGCTTGCCACCGCCATTTGAATGGGGGTGTCGTTTGTGAAGCCGACCCCAAAATTACAACATTCGCCCCTTTCTAATAATAAAGCCGACGTATGTTTCGTTCAAACCGCCATGACTATCCCATTTGGCGGGTCGGCCTTTGTTACACAAAGCCGCCCACGCCAAAGGGTATATCCTTTCGGCCTTAACTCGTGCTCCGCCCGCTCGTAACCCGTGTGTCGTCCCCATCATTGAACCGCACTGCCACTTCGCCCGTTGCTCGAGCTTGCTGCCTCCACGTCCGTTCGTCGATGTCGCCACACCCGAGTTCGTTCGAGTAGAATGTCGGGTGCACCCATGTGCTTCCCCTACGGCCAACGCCATACTGTAATTACGACGTAGCCGGGGTGGGTGGGCGCACCTTGCGTGCGGCCCTCCGCCCACTGTTATGTTTTATTTGTCCGAACACCTGAACTGTCATACGCTCGAACTGTCGTCACCCGAACTGTTGCGCCCCGAACTGCTGAACGCCAAACTGTTGACGACCGGACTGTTGAACGCCGAACTGTTTGTGTCCCTGGACTATTTGAACGTCCGAACTGTTGTGTGCTCGGATTGTCGTGCGCCGAACTGTTTTGAACACTCGAGCTGTTGAATGGGCGTGCGCCCGGCGCACTGCCCACAGCGTGACTCTGCCACAGTCCGTTTTACCTGTGGGTGTCCCGTTTGGTCGCTAGGTGGGCGGGTATACTCTGCCCGACCTGCACCGGTCCCAACCTGTTCCGCTCGCGGTGCCTGCGCGCCGTTTCAGCGGCTGCCCACTCCCATGTTGATGCCTTCGTTCAGGGCGTCCGCCCCTCGGGCGTGGGTCGCCCTCGGGTCGCCTGCCCGTTGTGCGCGGAGCCCCCTATCCATACACCAACCTGTTCGCCATGTGATCGTGTAGCCTTCCCGGTGTCCGTTTGCTGCGCCCGGGTCGTGCCCACTGCCGGGTGAAGACACGTTTGCCCGTCGTGCGGGTCGCCCGCCCGTCGTGCGGGGCGCCCGATTCCTCAGGGCATGACATTTAGCCTCGTGAAGGCCGCTAACTCCACCAGTCGTCCAATAATCAACGCATATGAGTATTATTCGTTGATTGATACCGAACTAGCAACATATTCGCAAGATAGTAAGTGCCCTTGCTTAAATTTTCATTAATGATATTATAATTCGATGTATAACCAAGTAGTTCTGAAACTGCAGTGGAAGTTATTGGCACTATTAAAAGAAGGTTTGACATAAAAGATTGGATTTCGGATCCTTGTTATTTGATCCCCTGGAATGGAATTCACTGTGATAATGGATCTTCAGCCATAAGAATTTCGGAAATGTAAGTTGATACCTTTGATTTGCTTACAGTTAACAGCCAAATTTGAAACCATGGGGGCTTACGATGTTAATCTTCTTTCTCTAGAAATTTGTCTGGAAGGAATCTGAGAGGACCAGTGCCAGAAGATATTGGACACCTAACTGCATTAGTTACAGTGTAAGCAAAACTCTACTCTCTTCTCTCTGTATTCTAATGTGAAAAGGTTGTGGAATAAAGCAAGTACGCATGACCATTATAAAATGTTTCATCTTCTGGGTGTGGTGAAATTAATTATCTGTTGATGGTTGAAATGTTGGGAAGCATTCTTCA
Organism: Pinus taeda; assembly: GCA_000404065.3. NCBI lineage: Eukaryota > Viridiplantae > Streptophyta > Pinopsida > Pinales > Pinaceae > Pinus > Pinus taeda. Next base: position 64,387 of record APFE030398936.1, read on the forward strand.
TATCTTGTTAAAACTCGCCCTCTTACAAGCGATTATGAAAAATACAGTTTAAGGTGTGGCTTCATATAGTTAGTTTTGAGTACTATATCGGTGGCGGCATTATCGATCCCTGTTGCAATTAGCAGGTCACTTGACAATAATCATCTCATTGGATCCTTGCCAAATTTTTCGAGGCTAACCATGTTAGAGAGATTGTAAGTACTTTCTTACAAACATAAACGCTCACTTTGTCATCTATTATTTATTTTAGAGACAGATTGATCGTCCTTTTACAAATATAAGTGCAACCGTTTCATTCTCTTGTTATGCAGACATCTACAAAACAACCGCTTGAACGACAATCTTCCAGATTGGCTATCTAAACTGAAAAACCTTAAAGAGTTGTATGTCAATCTACCCTGATTAATATAATTTTATGACATTAGAATCATTTTATGACTAATATAATATAACAGCCATTTTTCCCACTGACAGGTTTATAGAGAACAATAATTTCAGCGGTGTCATTCCTGCGGAACTTCTTTACAAGCCGAAGAATTCACTGAAATTCAGGTAATTTAATATCTTATTTCTTATTTTTCGTTTTGCCCAGGAATTGCATTCTAATATATTCAAGGTCTAGATTTTTCATTGCAATGTTTATACTTAAACGGCTGAAAGTTTAATCTCTTTACATGGTGTGTTGCAGATACTCTGGCAACAACGACCTTTGTGTAGGTATGGATAAGGGAAAATGCATCAAAGAAATTCAAGAAAGCGGAAATATTTCAAGAAAGGGCAGAGTGAATGTTATCCTTGCAGTAACGATCAGCGCATGTTTAATCATCGCTTTGGGGTTGGTGGTGGGTATTGCTGTATATCGGAAGAAATTAAGAGCAAAACAACGTCCCATTGAAGGTTACCAAATAACTTGAATTTTAAGTATGATATTTTAATACAGAAAATTGCGGTTGTCTTCCTAGGAAATCAAGAGTTGTTCAATAATACCTAGCAAATTTGCAGACAACCCAATTATGATGCCGAATCGAACAATATCCCGTTCCTTTACTCTAGAAGAGATGATTGCAGCCACGGAAAATTTTAGCAGAAAGATTGGGGAAGGTGGCTTTGGATCTGTGTTCTTGGGTAAATTGCCAAATGGAAAAGAGATAGTCGTAAAGGTTCTCTCATTCTTCTCCAGACAAGGCGTTCACCAATTTCAGAATGAGGTAATTCTGAGATTCTTAAGCCATGTAGGATTCAATTTAACCATATATTTTTAATGGCACCGACATCGACAGTGATGTGTGGCAGCACTCATAAATATGTGCTTCACTTGATTGATATATTGGTATCTTTACTATGCCACTGTAATGAATGTTGATTAACAGGTTGATCTTCTTTCTAAAGTTCATCACAAGAAGTTGGTAGCTTTACTCGGATACTGCAGTGAATCTCGAGACCTGATGCTTATCTACGAGTACATGGCTGGAGCATCATTAAGAGACCGTCTTTATGGTAAATATTTTGCTGATCAATATTGCTCGAATGATTTGCTGCATGTTAACAGGAATTATTGCGAATCTGCCATGACCATAAACTTTTATTTGATTCTAAATGTCCTTTTCCAGGTACAAGCCCAGAAGTTTCCGAACTGAGTTGGAAAGCACGGCTTAATATAGCATTAGATGCCGTCCAGGGTATCTCTTTAAAGGATCCATTTTATTAATTTGATTACATCTAAATTATTCAATTTATACAATCCACCGTAATAATGTTTCTCATTTAATATGGCTGTGACTTTTATTTGAAGGACTGGAATACTTGCATGTGGGTTGCACGCCAAAGATAATTCACAGGGATGTCAAAACATTCTTCTGGACAACAGTTTGAATGGCAAGCTTGCCAATTTCAGTCTCTCAAAGATGACCAGTGAAGGGGAGGTTACTCATGTCACCACTACGGTGAAAGGAACTCCAGGATATCTCGATCCAGAGTAAACCATAGATATAACATTCACTCTCTTTGCAATGTTGTTGAAGCTGAACGAATTCAATTAATTACTGACGCCTTTGGATTTGTCTGGCAGGTATTTTCGCACTCACCAGTTGACGGAAAAGAGTGATGTATATAGTTTTGGAGTTGTTCTTCTGGAGATCGTATGTGGGAGATCACCCATAAATGCACATTTAACAGACGAAGAGCTGAACCTCATTCAATGGGTAAGAAATGAATGGAATGTAAAATCGTTACCTTGAAAGATTAACAGTATAATATGTTTTTTGAAGTGAATCATTGTGCTACGGACTAACGATATCTATATTTGGGTGTATTGGAAAGGTGAGGTCTTATGTGGAGAGGAGTGAAAATCCTGGGGAAATAGAAGAGATCGCAGATAAAAGGTTGAGTGGAAACTACTGCATGGAATCTATTAGCAGTATTGTGAAAGTAGCGCTTACATGTGTGGAACCAAAACCATCGTTGAGGCCGACGATGGGTGAAATAGTAGGAAAGATAAAAGAAGCCCTCTTTCTTGAAAATGGAAATAATTCTCCTCTTCCAGAGCCGGAGCGGACTCGAACGGAGTTTGGAGATATCCGTGTGCGAGGGGACACAAGTCGACCCGAAAATATGGAATGGGGTGATAATAGCTCCAACATCCCCCATGTAGGAAGATGAGTTCATTTTTTTCAATAATGCTTCACCGTAATATATCAGAGGGTTATGGGCAAAACACGTGCTTATAATAAACTATATGAGTCACACGTCTTCCTTAACCATTAAGCTAAGTAAGGATGTGTAATGTGTATTGTGATTATGCCATAATAATATATTAACCATAAACATAAACCTCGCTGTTTCAAGCCGATTCCCATTGGTGTGAATAAGGTACTGATTACAGTTGATGGAGCTTTCATATCTTGGCATCCTCTCTTTTAAGGATCTTTTTAGGAAGAGATACTGCCTCTCTTTGAGAGAGCCTTGTCAACTCAAACTTTCTTGTTGTTGCTCATAAATCGTATGGCCTATATTGTAATTATTGGGTAAAACAAGTGAATTCTTGGCCAATGAACCTGAAAATTTCTTCCAGTTATTCAAAAATCTTATTACCTATATTGTAATCATTGGGTAAAGCAACTAAAAGTTGAGAATAATTAATATTATTTTGATATTAATGGAGAAAATGGTTACATTGTTGTAACTTTCTCCCTAGTTTAGGATTAGTTCCTATAGTTATGGGGTTTGGGTGCAACTTCCTATTTCCTAGTATTGTATTTAATGATGTAATCTTTGATTGATTAGGGGAATAGAGTGAACGAGAGAAATCTCTCAAGTTTTGTGAGTGTAGTCTCCAGGTGCAGGCCACACCTGAGAGCTACATCTCTTTTTTTTCAATTCAGTGCATATTTTATCTTGGTATCAGAGCTCAGATTGAGTGAGCCTGATCTTTGTCACCTGTGAGGCTGAAGTGCCTATAAAAGCTAGCTTGCCTGTGTGGCAGAATTGCCTGTGTGGCTTGAAGTGCCTGTGTGGCTGTGTGTACACGAGAGCTCTGTGCTCGATTGAGCAGGGGGACTGCAGAACACCTAGCTCGGACTCGGAAATTTTTTTTTTTGAGCAGAAAGGCCGATTAGTGTGGATTTTGCGCTGACAGTGGCGCCAGAAGAGGGATTAGCGCGGATTTTGAGGGATAAATCGCGCTAGAGCGCGGAATTTGAGCGATAAATCGCGCTAGAGTCCGGAATTGGAGGGATAAAACGCGCTAAGCGCGGATTTTACCGAGAAAGTCGCGGCAATTTTTATACTCTAAGCGATTTTTAATTAGCGCGGATTTTTCGCTCGGGGTAGCGCCAAGGAGATCCCTGAACAGCGTGAACTTCGTTTGGCGGTTTGCAAACGGAGCAGATCGGCGGAGTTGCAGATCAGTCCGGGAGAGACAGATCGGGAAAGCGCCAGAGGAGATCTGCGGGAAACCTCGACTTCGTTTGGCGATCTGCAAGGAGAGAAGGATCGGCGAAGTGGCAGATCAGTCCGGGAGAGGTGGATCGGATCAATTGTGATCAGATCGTTATTTCGGCTGTGTTGGAAACGCCGAATTTGCTCATTGGAGCGGGAGTGCCAGACACTGCAGATCGGTAGCAGAGGTGACAGATCGATCTGACAGGTATTGTTTTTGTTGTTGTTGTTAAGTAGATTCACAATGAGTAACACGATGGAATCTTACCTTAACGGGTCTGGTAAACTCAATGGATCTAACTTCACGAACTGGAAGTTTAAGATCCAGACTCTGCTCGAAGGTGCGAATGCTTGGGCTATAGTGACAGGCGACGAGCAGAAGCCGGCAACAACCACACAGAAGGAAGACTGGGAAAAACGAGAAAACAAAGCCAAAGTCCTGCTGAAGATGTCTGTGAAAGACAATGTCATTGCACACATCAAAGATTGTAAATCGTCCGCCGAGATCTGGACGAAAATCAAAAATCTCTATGAGACCCAGAATACAAATAGAGTTTTGGCCCTGAAAAGCAAGCTATTTTCGATGAGGATGGACGAAAGGGAGTCTGCTACTGCATTTGTAGCGCGAATTAAGGATGTTAAGGACGGATTGGGGGCCATTGGAGTGGCAGTGGCTGATGAAGATCTTGTTGCAATTACAGTGAATGGGATGCGTGATGATTTTCAAACCTTCATCACTGGAGTCTCGGCAAGGGAGAAAGCACCCACGTTCGATGATCTCACTGCGATCTTGCAGCAAGAGGAAGACAGACGGCAGAACCTGAATCTGAACCCCCAAAGTGACGATCTCGCGCTGGTGGCAAAACGAAGACTATCTAAAGGAAGGCAGTCACAGCAGCAATCAAAGCAAAAAGGAAGAACAACACAGAAGAATCCGCATTCTCAGAAAGGTATGCTTGCAAATCATTATGAAAAGAAATGTTATTATTGTGGAAAAATGGGTCATATACAGAGAGATTGTTATCATAAGAAGCAGGGTGATGAGGCAAGGAGGAGACAGGTAAATCCAAAACACAGAGGATATTTTGTTGAAGAACAAGACTTCAGTGATGAATTTCGACTGTTCACAGTCGACTGTGCCCTTTCAGCATCGAATGAAGATGACATTTGGTATGTCGATTCCGGAGCATCCTCCCACATGACAGGTAATAAGGAATTTTTCGATAGTCTTGAAGAAATTATAAATGGATCAAAAATATATTTAGGGGATGATAATGGATATCAGATTAAAGGTCATGGGGTGATTTCAGTTAAATTACCAAATGGAAGAATTAGTCACCTTTCAAATGTTTTATATGTACCTGGAATAAAGAAAAACCTGATATCTGTATCCATGATGGCTGATCAAGATATGCATGTCGAATTCTTCAAGACTCACTGTGTGATAAAGGACTGTAGGAATGAAATTGTTGCAACAAGCATGCGAGTTGGAAGCCTATACAGGTTGGATGCAAAAAGTATATCGAAGCAAGCCATGGTTGCAGGAGAGTCGACAACTGAACAACTCTGGCATCAGAGGTTTGGTCATCTGAATCTGCAGGATCTCATGTTGTTACAAAAGAAAGGTATGGTCGAAGGTCTCCCTATCTTTCGTAACATTCAGTTAAACTGTGATGGTTGTGCCTTAGGAAAGATGCACAGAGAACAATTTCCTGTGCATGATAGGAGGAGGCAAACAGAAATCTTAGAACTAGTGCACACTGATGTATGTGGTCCCATGCAGACAAGGTCGCTAGGGGGAGCATACTATTTTTTGTTATTTACTGATGACTGCACTAGGTATTCATGGGTTTTTTTTTAAACAAGAAAAGTCAGACATTCCAATGTTTTATAGAGTTCAAAACCCTGGTGGAAAAACAGTTTGGAAAAAGTATTAAAATTCTCCGATCTGATCAAGGAGGAGAATACAAATTAAAGGAATTCATGAAATACTGCAAAACTCACGGGATTGTTCAGCAATATACAGTGCCGCATACACCACAGCAAAACGGAGTTGCAGAGCGTAAAAACAGGACCTTGGTGGAGTGTGCAAGGAGCATGTTGCAAGGTAAGGGTCTATCTAATATTTTTTGGGCAGAAGCAATAAATACTGTTGTATATTTGAAAAATAGAAGTCCTACTAGGTTTCTTGGCTTCAAAACCCCTTTTGAAGCCTTATATGGATTTAAACCAGCAGTAAATCACTTAAGAGTCTTTGGGTCAAAAGCATTTGCACATGTACCCAAAGCTGATAGAAAGAAATTAGACCCTAAGGTAGTCAAATGCATTTTAGTTGGTTATGGCACAAAGTTTAAAGCATACAAACTGTTCAATCCTGAGTCTCGTAAGACATTTGCCAGTAGAGATGTAGTCTTTCATGAACAGGTACAGGAAAGGAAAGCTGATGTTGGAGATGATTGGCACATTCCATTGCTGTTGGAGGAAAGCAGCGAGGATGAAAGGGAGCAGGAACAGGAGCAGAAAGAAGAGAATGAAGAAGAACAACAAGAAGGTGAAAAAGCAGGCCCAGTTATTGCAGAGGAAAACAAATTTGAGGTAAGTCCCCTACCAAGGAGGTCAGGTAGGAAGACTCAATTACCATTGAAGTTGAGAAACTATACTTTGATGTCAAAAGTTTTGAACATTGTAGAACCCTCTAATTATAAAGAAGCTAGTCAATTTAAGGAATGAAGAGCTGCAATGGATGAAGAAATGGAATCAATTTTTAGAAATGATACTTGGGATTTAGTTGAGCTGCCCAAGAATAAAACACCCATAGGATGCAAGTGGCTGTTTAAAACAAAAATGAATCCAGACGGAAGTATAGATAAGTTAAAAGCTAGGTTGGTTGCAAAAGGATATTCACAAAAGGAAGGTATAGATTTTGATGATACTTTTGCACCTGTAGCAAAGCTAAATACAATCAGATTGCTTATTGCTTTAGTTACTAAATATAATTGGGAATTACACCAGCTTGATGTTAAATCTGCATTTTTAAATGGTGATTTAAAAGAAGAAATTTACTTAGTACAGCCAGAAGGATATGTAAAGTAGGGGTAGGAACATCTTGTTTGCAGATTGAAAAAGGCTTTATATGGTTTAAAGCAAGCACCCAGGTCTTGGTATGAAAAAATTGATTCTTTCTTTATAGAGTATGGTTTCCATAGAAGTTTAAATGACCCAAATTTGTATACCAAGTATAATAATCAGGGGCAGATTATTTTGATTTCTTTGTATGTGGACGACATGATTATAACAGGAAATGCATTTGATTTAATCAAATGAATCAAAAGGCTTATGGCACAAGTTTTTGAAATGAAGGATCTCGGAAGCCTTCACTATTGTCTGGGATTAGAAGTATTCAGAGATACTGGGCAAACTTTTCTTACCCAAGGGAAGTATACTAGAAATCTGTTAGAAAAGTTTTGGATGGATCGGTGTAGATCAACAGCAACACCTTTGCAGCAGAATCTGAAATTGAGCAGTGATGATGGCACTAAGGAGGTAGATGCCACAATGTACAGACAGCTGGTTGGCAGCCTGATATACCTTACAACAACCAGACCTGACTTGGCATACTTAGTTAGTGTGTTGAGCCAATTCATGTCGAAACTGCTTGAAAGTCACTGGACATCAACAAAAAGTGTGTTGAGGTATCTTTGTGGTACTATTCATTTTGGTAGTTTATACACTGATGTATCTGATGTTACTCTAGCAGGTTTTTCAGACTCAGACTGGGCAGGTAACCTAGATGATCGGAGGTCCATCACAGGTTATGTATTCAACATAGGTTCTGGGGTCATAGCTTGGAGCAGCAAGAAACAAAGTATTGTAGCTTTGTCATCATGTGAAGCTGAGTATCAAGCATTATGTGCAACAACATGTGAAGCAATCTGGTTGAGGAGAATTCTCAAAGATGCAGGAAAAGAACAGAAGCAACCCACTTCTATCAAAAGCGACAACTAGAGCACCATCAAATTAGCATACAATCCAGTGTTTCACAAAAACACCAAGCATATAGACACTCAGTTCCATTTTGTTAGAGAAAAAATACAGTCAAATGAAATTGTTGTTGAATATTGTAAAACTTGTGACAATGTGGCTGACATTTTCACAAAGCCTCTTGCACGAGTGAAATTTGAATTGTTTAGAAAGATGCTAGGAGTTCAGGAGAACCCTTTCTCCATTAATGGGGGGAGTTGAGAATAATTAATATTATTTTGATATTAATGGAGAAAATGGTTACATTGTTGTAATTTTCTCCCTAGTTTAGGATTAGTTCCTATAGTTATGGGGTTTGGGTGCAACTTCCTATTTCCTAGTATTGTATTTAATGATGTAATCTTTTGATTGATTAGGGAATAGAGTGAACAAGAGAAATCTCTCAAGTTTTGTGAGTGTAGTCTCCAGGTACAGGCCACACCTAGAGCTACATCTCTTTCTTTTCAATTCAGTGCATATTTTATCTAAAAATACTATAATATAACAAAATTTGTAAACATTAAACTAAATTAAGCTTTTTTTTCATTAATTGATTAATTAATAGCAAAAAATAACATAAATAAAAAACCTTATTAATAAATATATATCTCCGAGTCAAAAAATTGATTTGCAAAAATCTAACAGTAAATATATACAGCCCCTACCCATTTACTACCAATATTAGTTTCAGCAATAATCAGCACCGTCTCCTCTCAGAAAATTCATAAATATTTTCCTTTCGCTTAGGGTAATCAGGGGAAGTCATGCAAGAAGCTATGCGTGTAACAACATCACGGTCCCCAAAAAGTTTTAAATGTACACCAACTTGTCACGTCGCCAAATATGTGACCGTGTTAACATTACTCTACTGGTTGAAGAATTGTCATCGTGGATTCTCGCAAACTTTCAAAGTTCACGACAATGTGCCAGGTCAGGAAAGCTAGGAGGATGCTATCTGCTACTCTATAAGCACATATAATGAAGGAGATTAAATTCCGCAAGTGTCTCATCTCGTGTTAATTCACTATCACAAATGTTGTCAGGGAACACCAGCTCTTCAGGAGAGAAAACAAATTACACAAGGAAAGGAACTTTATGTACAGATATAATCTGTATATATCATTTTATATGTAAACAAATAAAACAGAAAACGTTTGTTAAATCAAACAGATATTATAATTTATTGAGTTTATTAATGTAAAAACTTTGATATATCATTTCGTCTGGAATATATTTAGTAATATATACTAAATAATAATTATTTATTAAGAAAATGTAAATATTTAAATAATAGTTTATTGGATATAATCAGTTGGATAAATATATATGGTTGTTGTTAAATATTTATTTAATGGTTTTACATTTTTTAATTATTTAGTTTAGAGATTTAGCAGCGTAAGTTTCGTGAAATTATATTTTTTATTGATTAATTATATTTTAAATGTATAAATTTTTAAAAGTTTCTAAAATATTTAGATTATGTATAATTCATAGTTGAAGTATACAATTTCAACATATCCCTAATATATTTTGGGAAAATTTTACTTGTTGGAGTCACAATTGTGGTTACATCAAAACTTGCAGGTGTTAACACACTGGAGCTTGGGGAGCACAACAATCTCCCCCTCAACGCGTGCCAAGTGTGTTTTGAACTCAAGACCTTTGCCTCTGATACCACTTGTTGGAGACACGATGGCCATTACACCAAAACCCGCAGGGATTAATAAATAGGCACATCGCTAGTCTTAAGCACATTCCATGAAACACACAGGAGCGTTGGATCAACACAGCTGTTAACGGGAGCACAACATCAATAAATAATATTTTATAAAACTAAAAAGGATAAAACAGTAAAACATTGTAATGTAAAACATAATACAACTTTTTATTATTACAGTAAGAATTTCTTAAACTTTTTATTATTACACTAAGAATTTCTTAATAATAATTTAAATAATAAAAGAAATTTGTCATAAAAGCATATTGTTGAAAAAAATTACACATTCATATTTTCACAATTCTTTATTGTTAATGTTGTCATGGTTAATGATATTAGTTATGAAGAATTCAATTAAATCATTAAAATCTAAAAGATCAAACTACTCTAATTCATTTCCTTTTAAAACGGAGTTGTCTTTAGTGCGATTTTTTGGAGATTCCAGTGACGGAATCAGGCTAAAAAATTGAGGTTAAATCTTGGTTTGTATTATTTAAAATGGTTTTTTAACTGCATATTTGGATTCAACACCCTAAAAAACCCCTGGTACGCTTTGATTGTGCAGAAATTAGCTATCAAACTTGTGATTTCAATAAATTGCTGCTGGATTTAGACAAAAAAACCCCATCGGAAAAGCTTCCAAAAAATCTCTTTAAAGACAACTCCTTCTAAAACTATATGCATCAACTTTTATAATTTGACATGTGATTTGGCTAACTTGCAGAGCACACACGGCTGTGCTGTCATAAATGATGCAATAAAGGACCAACAGATATATGACTTTTATATCCGTTGAAGTTAGGCAAGAGCTAACCAGCCTGCCATAGGGCATTAAATGACTGGTTAGCTGCATGCATGCCCTTTAACTTTATAACACACCCATTATTTTTCATTTATCTCGTTATGCGCGCGGGTGTGTTATAAAGTTAAAGGGCATGCAGCTAACGAGTCATTTAATGCCCTATGGCAGGCTGATTAGCTCTTGCCTTGAAATTAACCTGCAAAACACATAAAGTGTTTAAGAAAAGTGCACGAAGTAATATTTATATGTTAAAGTTAACGCGTGGATATAAAAACATCTCATATGATGCCCCTAATTAATTTTTATATATCAAAGATTTCTAATTATGCTTTTATTGATTTATGGTTATTCGCAATGTGTTTTCCTTTCTTTACTTAAATTTTATTATTATTTTATTTTTATTTTTTAATTTAAATATTTTTTTATTACTTTTACTTTTATTAAAATTTATAATTACAACCCATTAAAATTAGAAGTTTTCCTTTCTTTACTTAATTTTATTTTATTATTTATTTTTTTATTTTAAATATTTTTTTATTTATACTTTACTTTTATTAAAATTTATAATTACAACCATTAAAATTAGAACCTATCAAAGAATAACACAATAAGAGAAACTCCTTGTTACTATCCACTTCTGGAGATTGACACTAATATAAACAAATGATAGGAAGTTCAAAAAGGATGTGTTGAACTCAATATAAAAAACTTAATTTCATCTAAACATTCTAATAATAATAATAATAATAATAATAATAATAATAATCATATAGCCATGTCAGACACCAAATTGGTGTATGAGACTTTTTTGTTTGTGGGACAAGGGACTCACCTCCGCGCAGCGATTTGACTGCTAAGTCTACGAAAGCATACATACTCTACCCCCTCTGGTTTTGAACCTGTAATTTCTTAAGAAGAAACACATCCTCTTAAACATTAAGCCTACTCAAACTGTATTCTAAAAACAAAATATTGAAAATTCTAGAAATAAAAATCAAATTAAACCACAACTATACTCATCATAATATTCTCAAAAAATAAAAAGATGTAGTACGTAACTACAATAAATTAAAATTAGAACCTATGAAAGAATGACCCAACCAGAGAACGTCCTTGTAACTATCCACTTCGACAGATTGACACCATCATAAACAAATGACAGGGAGTTCAAAAAGGATGCGTTGAGCTGAATATAAAAAACCTAATCTCATCTAAACATTCTAAAAACAAAATAACTAAAAGCTGTAGAAATGCAAGTTAGATTAAAGCACAACTATACTCATCATAATATTATTGTAGATCTCAGAAATAAATATTGTAGATCTCAGAAATAAATAGATGTAGTACATAATTCGTTTATTTTCAATGTTGGAACTAAACATTGTTATTTGAAGAAAACAACATGCAATTTTTCAAACTCTAGCATGAAGGTAAAGGGAGGAAGGAGGGTAAAAATGTGAATATGGAAAAACACAATTTATTAATCTAGAGAGATGATTGGAATTTGAATACGGTGTAAAAATATAATATGTAAGAAATCAAATTAGCTTCTAAAATATACAATTTCTATTCATAAAAGTTTAGTATGTTGGTTTCTTTGAAAAATGTTAAGTAACAAAGAAAACTTTTTTTTTACAAATATTTTAGAATGTTAATTTTTTTTAAGTAATTATGAAAGCCGTTGAGAAATTTTCTTAAAATAGTTGAAGCCTTAACCGTCAATAGCATGGACACATTTATATTTCAAGATTCTTACATATATATCAAGAAAAAAAAAATTAAAAATAGTGCATGTATGTGTATGTGGGGGGATTTGCATATTGTGTTCATGTAGTGGCATCAATGATGGAATAATGTAAATTATTTAGAAATCACTTGAAAAATAGCTATATAGGGAGTGATTCATAAAAGTGTTGGTTTTTCTGTTTGGCAACTCAAACAATTAGGCTTTTCATAAGAAACCTAAATTTAAAGACATTGGGTCAACAATCATGCAATATGTTTCTGAATTCCGCAAATGAAAAATTGAATTTAACGAATAATCGTTCTAAAATGCATGTGTATTCCTACAAAGTGAGTATTTTCTAGTAAAAATCACAAAATTCACTGACAAAACTAACACCTTGGTTGAACAAAGTCAAATAGAACTATTAAGCACTAGTGTTGCATTGTACCATGACATCCTAATCCCAAGGTCATATTTTTATCAAAAACTTTCCGATCTCTTATGGTCGAGTGAGTACCTTCCTTAATGGAACATTAAAGACTTTCAAAATACCTCTTTTTATCTAATAACAAACTCTCATTATAACATAGAAATGGTTTGATGAAATCAATATTGTTTTTTTTGTTTTAGAGATATTGTAGTTGAATAATAAAATAAAATCATTAAGGAAAGAAAACATGAGAAGTAGTGTAGAAGAGGATTGATTTTATGCCATTAGTTGAATTTGAATTTTTTATGAATATTTCTCTTTCTTCTAATTAGACATCCATCAGTGCTTGATTAGACTTAAGAGAAAGTTCAATGTTCTTGATTTAGAGGGTGAAATCAATTGATCAGAGAAGTTAGGAGAGGGGTAACTCATCTTTCCACATAATATCAATATAACATATTTCAATTCCATTCATAAGGAGATTGATATAATTAGGTTTGTATAAAACTAACAACCTTTTATCTTCTTGAATAATCTACCCCCATCAAATCTTAAATCCTTTAAGGTACTTCTAGTTGGGATGGTAATTGTGGAATTTAGTGTATGGTGTGATAAGGGTTCATTTTCTTGTTTTTATTTTAGCCCATGCCCACGCTATCATAGAAAATACCCATTATGTTTATTTCCTATCATATTTTTCTTCATGTTCATCAAGCTGAATGAACTTTATATGTGGCATAGGTTCCTTATCTTCCTCCGTCGATAATGGTATGGGTCTTGACAAAATTAATTTTTGTGTAAAAGAAATAAATTGTGCTTATATTCCCAATCAAAAACATTTTTAATGGCCATTGACAAAAATAAAACTTTGTCTAAGCCTACAATACCTTATTTTCGTCGTCAGGTCATACTACAAGATTTGACTCCCATACATATTGCTAGAAAAACAACTAATCACATACATACGCTACTAAAAAACTATAGATTCCATAGAGAGGATCCACAAGGTAGTAAAAGCATGTATTCATGATCATTAAACTCGTGAAGCTTCATTTTCTTCTAAGGGTGTTCTCCTCACTTTACCATGATGAAGGCCTGTACAAAAGTTTCTAAAGGCACCAAATATCTGATGCTACAAATACCATACCCATTTTTAAAGGACTACTACATAAATATTTATCAAAAGAAGACAATTTAACCTCCTCTCTCAATCATGTGAAAGTCCATAAGTACATTGTGCGGTGTGAAAAACCTCATAATTGAATTGATGTCCAACACAACCTGTTGGAGACCTGTTTACAATGAAAAAAACCAACAAGTGGTGTCGATATTCAATACGGACGCTAGAGGTCTGTTAAAGAGGCTTCATGTGGTTGTTTGAGGCATTGTTCATGGCTATCAAGTTTAATAAGATATTTTTATGGCATATGGCCCATTTTCCCTCCCGTGAGCATTGTAGGGGTTTTAAGACCCATTTTTATTATAAATAAAATATGGATGTTTTCCATATTCTTATTCATACAACTCGTTCATGGTGATTAGGCATGAGAAATCTTTGCTTAGATCCATGTGCCAATTTTGATTCGTTAACCACATTACAAGCCATGAACTGTAAATGTGTCATGAAAAAACTCTTAATAGGTTTGTATCACACTTAGAGCCTCTGTGTCCATTTAGGGACAATATGTGTAGCATTATAGGCTATGATACAATTTTTAACTCCCTTTATGATGGTATATGCCCTAAGAACCAACATTACTTTATGAAACATACTAATGGTATTAAAATCTCCCATAGAGGCCAAAAACATATTAATTGTATGAAAGATCCATAAGGGAAAATATTGTTGAGAGAGAATTTGTGTGCTAATTCAAGACCTTATTCATCACCATTAACATCTCGAAACTTCATTTAGAGCCCAAGACCATTATTTTCATCCTCCAACCATAGTATAGGATGCCTGATCATTGTTATTATGCAAAACATCCAAATGAAGTTATGAGTCCCTTGGAAAGGATTTTTATGGTAGGTCAAGGCCATGTTGATGATAATTGAACTTGAGAAAGCATTTTTAAAATTAAGGTATTTTCCTACTACACTAATGGTGAGTGGCAGTATTGCAGCAAGAATGCTGCAACTCCTAGGCTGCCAGCTTTACTTTTATCAACTTGGTAGTTTGTAACAAACTTGGAAGCGTCGGTGCTATATGCATAAGTACTAGTTCTTACTACAGGTTTTCACTTGGTCAGCCGGCACAAGATCACTAGGAGCTCAAGCCAACTTCTATAGATATCAGAAGAAGCTCTATGTGTGATGAAATAAAGAAAGATTACTCTACATAAGCTATTCTAATTGTAGAAAGGAAAAAAACTAAAATGTAAAGCAAGACCTAGTAAACCCTAATTAACAAGCTAATTATACTTTTGCCAAACATGCTATGAAAACCATGAAAGCAATGCCATTGCCTACTCAAGAAAACAAACAACATCTAACCATGCTATTTCTAGAAGTAAATAAGAAAAAAACATATTTTTTTATTTTTATGTGAATTTGACATGCAACTAATTTATTTTGTGTGAGTGTGGCAGTGAACAGGTGGCATTAAAGGGTGGTTTTGGAGCTTCGGAGGATGGAAGATGGTGTGGATGGGTCCTAAGAGGTCTTAGGTGGATTTTTGGAGGCTTTTCCCACACTCGGACTTCAAAAGAAATCCTACAGGAAAAACTATAGGAGGACACAGGGAAACTATAGGAGGAAAACAGGGAAACAACAGGAGGCCTAC
The DNA here is from genome assembly GCA_000404065.3 of Pinus taeda. Classification (NCBI taxonomy): domain Eukaryota; kingdom Viridiplantae; phylum Streptophyta; class Pinopsida; order Pinales; family Pinaceae; genus Pinus; species Pinus taeda. The sequence continues at coordinate 79,800 of APFE030398936.1, forward strand.
AAGAAGAGGTCGAGAGCAATTTGCACTATTTTGAGGGTGTGAGAGTGGGTGGAAAATGTGGATGAAGGTTGGAAGGAGGTGTTGGGGCACCTATGGTCTTCCATGAACCACCTGGAGAGAGAAAGATGATTGGGTTTGCTCAAGGAGAGAGGGAGAAGTTCTATGAAAAATGCAGAAAACTAAGGCAGAATTGAGGTGAGGTTTGGGAGACCTATAGGGCATGGATCAAATAGAGGGTGTGATTGCTGACAATCTGGCCTACTATTGGAAGATATATACTATGTAGAAATTGACAGTCAGCCAAGAAGATCAAGCAAGCAATGAGATGACCGCATCTAGAAAAACAGAGTTTTGCATTAAAATGATCTAAACTATGACCTACGAAAGGAAATGCTAAGAAATGTTGCAAGCAATGAAAGCATGAAAGAGGAATATTAAAAATCAGGAAATGAACATGATGAATGAGATTTGAAGCAAAGCAAAACTAGACTATTAACCTACTAAAGAGTTGCAAACACTAGAAGTCCTATGAATAAGGAAAAATTGTGTTTTTGGAGCAAGAGAGTCGTTGCCTCAAATCATGGTCCTAGAGGGAGGAAGAGAGGCCAAGGCACTATTTCTAACCTTTTGAATCTTTTATGATCACTCCTTAACCTACTATAGAAAGCACAAATGGAAGCAAACTACTGAATCATCAAAAGAAACCTATTCTTAACCATAAAAGGAATACATCTAACAACAAATTAATCTACGACTAAAGTAACCGTAAAAATACAAGTAAAGAGAAGCTTTGTTGTTTGGATTAGGCTCTAACCCAAGAGATTCAACCCTCTGAGGTAACTCAGTGGTAGCTCAAAAAGGATTCCATCTTCATTATCAAAAATTACCAAGTTTACATGAAACTGTCACAAAATAGTAAGCTCGAAATTTGAGCAGAGTTTACACAAGAAAAAGAAACTTGAACCTAGTGAGGCCCTAGGCCTCTCTAATTATACATTTGAAGTGACCCACAACCTCCTTAAAATAAGGGAGGCTTGGCTCACAAAACTGGAGATAACTATCAGTGATCCTCCACTTGCTTGGCTGCCTTCTAGTGCACGATTCAGCTGCTTGTACTATGAGATGAATGAAGGGGAATTCGAAATAAGGAGTAATAAATGAGGGGGATTCCCTCCTATAAGTCATCTCCTTTGTCTACTTCGAGTTATTATTGCCATTTGACCACTGGATCCTTGACTTTGGCCTTGAAATCCATCAATAATCTGCATTAAATACATGTTAGATCACATGGCATCATAACTAACTCAAATCACTCTATAATCATAAATATAATCAGAAAATCATACACTAAGCTAAGAGACTGGTTGATTTGACTAGGTTAGGAGGTAAAATGAGCCCATATAATTACCCATTTATGAGGCTCATCATCACCCCCTATTGAAGGTGTTTCTCATCCTCTAAGCAACTTAGTCAATCTCCTTAGCTTTTATGGCCCCGGTGGCCTCCCTAGCATCTTAGGCCTCTGTTGTGGTCTTCTTATGTTCTCTATAAAACCCTGCCTTTCTTTCTATGTCCTTCCACTACTCCTCCTCTTCTTCTTCTGTTTCTCCTTCCAACATGCCTAAAAGGAGTGGGGGACTCGGTTTGAGGCCAATCCAGTTGACCTTCAGCCTTTGCATGGAGCAGTTGTACATTGACACTCTTCTCAATGCCTCCTTTAGCCTCATGGGGGAATGGTATTCCGTGATCTGCAAATAGTGAGGTAAGGTGTTCCGTCTTCTCATGCATGTGTGCACACAGTCATCCTCGAGTAGCTTTTTCATATCTTCAAAGTGTGCAATGGCTTGTGCTTGATTGGTTAGATATTTAGGGGCAATATGAGGGTCATTAGCAAGCAGGTTGTGTGTGTTGATGAGTGCCATAGGATCTGATGGCTTAGCTCTTATCGCTAATGGCTCATTTTGCTCTTTTATCATTAATCTTTTCATTTCTGCTACACTTAATTCTTCATGGTTCATCCAAGAGGCCATTATCATTAACTGTAGGTCCCCTAGCTTGGCATTGGGGTCCCACACCCTCATGTCTGTGAGGGCAACATTGTGTAGGTAGAACTATGTCATCTTTGCTTTATCCTCTAAGGTGCTCTGGTTACACAGGTCCATGAACTGCGTGTAGTCTTGGAAAGGCATTGTGCCTCTTTGTGCCAAAGTCTTTATTTGGAATTGAAGCCATTGGTCCTTCAGATAGAGGCCATAAGATTTGGTTGGTGTTCTGCATTGTAATGCCTCCATGGATAAGTTGGCCATGTATGCCAGTTGATTCTCTTTCTCTTACAGCTGCCTCCTTAGGATTTCATTCTCATTTTCAAGGTGGCTT